>JAUZND010044556.1:0-43434 GCA_034780555.1 Coelogynopora nodosa | reverse complement strand
TTTGCCTTTTGTGTATCTTTTTTGTCGGTTTTCTTTGTTATATAGTTACCTTTCTTTTGATTTATATTTTATTATTTCTCATTTCTTTCTTTTCTTTCTATCTGGTGAGCTGATTTAGCCTGATGGTTCCAATCAATTATATTGTAACTTGATATTATTTTTGTATTAATGTTTTTGAATTTTTAAAGTTTTGTTATTTATTCAAATTTTAATAATGCATAATGAAAACCACTTTCAGCGTTGCATAATGCTTAAATAGTTATTTAAAGTTATTTTATTACTTCGAAACTGCATTAGTGTCCTAATTTTATTATTAAACAAAGGTATATGTTTATTTCAGCTTGAATGTCTTAAATTGATTGCCTCGCCAAAATTCTCCGACAAACGGATTGGATATTTGGGTGCAATGTTGCTACTTGATGAACGGACTGATGTTCATCTACTCATCACCAATTCACTGAAAAAGTAAATTGTTTTTTCTAATATAATTATGTTAATCGTAACATTATTTTTGTTCAATTATAAAAATATTAAAAGTGCAGAATTTCAAATTATGCTTAATTATATATTTAATCTATTTATAATCTAATTGTACATATATGGGATATATGATGCAAACATATTTTTTTAATTCTGAAGAAAAATATCACAATTGAAAATAACTAATTGATTTATGTAATCAACGTTTCAACCAATTTCAATATGTTATAAATTATGTAAATTATACAAATTTCATTAAATTGTATTAGTTACAGTAAAAGGGTACCAAGCATGTGAAGAGTAAAAACAGTATGATCACATAATATGAAACTAACAAATTTCATTAAAAAAAACATTTATTGTTATTTGATAAATAAAATCAGTGATATACACTAATATTAACTTCTATCCTGACCTGACCTGTCTATTCTAATTTAAATAAGATGGAAGTAAATTATTAAAGTAATTAAAATTAACAGAGTAGTCACTTTCTTTTGTTTTTACTACATATGTAATGTGTTTTAACTGTTAAACATATATCGTACTAAGACTATATCCACAGCCTGGAAACAGTCTTTTATATATCGTATTTATGGTTGTTTTTAACTAAATTCATGTGTATACATCATGCTAGTTGTATTTCTTTCAATTTATGTATATGTACAATTTTAACATGCTCAATGTTTAAGTAGGCTTTGTTATAGAATTATCCTTGACTACCTTTGAAATGAATTTTCTTCTGATCAGATACGTACTGATTGATGTTGTTATGTCGCAGGTACTATTAATATTATATTTTAGATTATCCATAGAAAAAGTATCCATATAGCTTTCAGAATTTTTTAATAGGAAATATTAATAATAACAAGGGATTGCCAATAGATAAAAAAATACAAATATAATAATTAATAAAACAAATAAATTGTGTTTATAGGATGTAAAAAAATAACAGTGTTGAGAAAATTAAAAGTTTTATAAATGCGCAAAATCATCCCAAAAATACTATAATAAAACTATAAATAATAAGAAAAATATAATACCAACATCTAAGAGAAAGCTCTTAAAATTTTTACATTTTATTTATTTCTAGGTAAAATTATTTTATTGTTATATTTAGAAATTTTTTGTGTATTTGTCTTCATTTTTTAAATTAATTTTATTTATTACCCAAAAATAGTGCTTTTTGTAAAACTCGTGTGTTACGTATACCACAATCTGTTTCAACTATCATTTATCTTCTGTTTGCTGCTATTCTTTTCTATTATTTAATTATGTAAATTGTTTCCTATATATGAGGATTACATAAAACTGATAATAAGTGTTTTTTTATTTGAGATTTGCTATAAAAGGAATGGCATTTTCATTCTATTGCAATTGAGGGCAATTAAAGCGCTCTATAAAGGGAACGAAAATTATAACTTATCATTTAAGATATGCCCCCTGCCTCTCCCCGTTCCCACCTCAGCGATCTCAACCACACCACCCCGTACATCGCGAGTCTTGCGCTGTGCACACTGGGGAGCATTTGCTCGAGCGAGATGAGTCGAGATCTGGCCGGCGAAGTAGACCGACTCATCCGCTTCTCGAATGCATATCTCAGGAAGAAGGTCGGTTTGCTTGGCCGCTTTTGTCTGGGTTGGTTGAATTGTGGGGGTTATTTTTTCAGAAAGAATTCCCCCTTTTTTGTCCATTTATATTATATAGTTTACAGACAAACTATGTGGCGTCGTTTTAAAGGCGACAGCACTGTCTCGGTCATTGCGGAAATTTATTTATTGTTTAACTTATAAAAAACATAATTGATGAGTTTTGTTTTGTCAGAGTGCCAATAACTTGAACGAATTGACGCAGCATCAATTTAGTTACGACATCCAATTGGAGAAGGTTTTTTTTCGCTTCTCTTTTTGACTATTAGTCTGTCAGCAGAAAATTGATTTTTCTAACTTTTTTTTGACAAAGACAAGCCGTCATGACTTACAATTTTAGTACATATTATCAAAAGGTATATTTGTTTCTCTATTTTTTTAAGTGTATTCAGTTAATGTGAATTTTTTAAATACTATTTTTCTACAATCGTGGTGGTAGTAATTTACAATTTTAATTATGATTAATATATTATAATCTGTATACGTAATACATTTTGTCATAATAATATTTTTTACCACGATTATAGAAATAAAATGTAAAGACAGATTTACATTTTATTTGTCAACAAGAAAGAAATTGAAAACGAATATTAATAAATAAACAATATATATAATTATTATTTTATTTCTATAAAATATGTATGTTGTTTATATACATAGGTATTAACAGTAGGGCAGCATGTGTTCAATTGTATCTCTTGCCGTATTAAGTTTGTTACATTTTATTGATTCAACTCACACTTTGGAATATTTATATTTTTAAATTTATATAGTATAAGATGCATCACTGCTGTCACAAAATATATGAGGTGTAAATTAAGAATTTAAATTTATAATAATGATTATACATTATTTCAGTAATGTTATCATAATCAGATAAGGTACAACGTTTTTGCATTGGAAATTGTAAGCTTAAAGTTAAAATTCTATTGGTGAAATAACACAATATAAGAATTATAACGCGTCACCGTCAATCATAGTATTGAACACATTATATCATCAAACAAAGAATTGTCAATAAATCGTATTTGAAAATATAGCAAAAGGGTAAAATTCTATAATGTTATTATAACCTATTTTTATACCGATAACACTGACAATTTTTTTTATTATAATGCCCCTGATTAAGTCATAAAAAATGCTATTCCACCATCACTAATGGAGTATTAAAAATGTGCACTTCCAGTTTGTTTGTTGAGAAGATGAGCCAAAGTGAATCTTCTCATCGAACTCCTTAGTTCTTGTTATATACGTACTCAGTACTGGTAAATATTAGTAAATAACGCATAGTAGTGACTCCCAGGGCAGTGTGTGTCCAATATCCCAATCTCCCTCTCGTTGCCAGGCAACTCTGTGCGCCTATCGCATCATCCGGAAGGTGCCCGACCTGATGGAGATGTTCATCCCGTGCACGCGAGGTCTGCTAGCGGAGAAGAACAACGGGGTGCTGTTGGCCGCCGTCTGCCTCATCACCACCATGTGTCAGAAGAGTCCCGACTCGCTCAACTACTTCAAGAAGGTGCGTGTCTGGCGCCGTCGATCTGAGTTGGTCTGCCACTGGTGGTTCACATGGTTTTTATCTTCAGCATATAACAGCATTTATCGTCAACCTATAAATAAAAAAAACTCGAAGGCTAACACAACTAGTGGATCATCGAATGAAATATTATTTATTAAAAAGAGTTACACGTTTATGTTAATTTGTATTGATTAAGGTTCTTTGATATTATAATATTTGTCACTTGTAGCATACTTGTGGCCGACTTGTGGATAGTAATCTATCATTGCGTCTAATAAAAAATGAAATTATCTGTTCATGTATTCATAATATTACTAACAACTATTGATTTAGCCTACTTGTCGACCTGTTAAATCTGTACTGCGAATACGAAACATGCTATAATTCAGTAAAAACTTTTTCCTATTATCAGTTGTACTAATTGAGTTTATACTAAATTCTGAGAACAAATTTTGCAATAACTTTATTATTTTTTGCTTTAGATTATGAGTGTAAGAGTTGTCTGCAACTTACTTAATTTATTTAGTTATTACATATTTTTAATGATTTACTATTAATTCGTTTAATTTTTTATCGTGTTTATTTCCCGTTTTGTTAAATTTTTGTTTTTGAAGTATGTTTGCTGGAGTCAAATTTATACTATACAAAGATAATATATCTATAAAAACTCATATCATAAAAAAGGTAATAAAGATGTTGACATTTAGTTAAATAATTCATTATATTTTCACAGTTGTATTTTAGGCATACCAAATAGTCCGTTATATTCTTATATCGTTTACCTATATGCAGCAGTTAGTAATTTGTTATCACTATTTCTTGATTTTGTAACAGTTAACACCCACTTTGGTTCAAATCCTGAAAAACCTTATTATGGGCGGACATTCTCCGGACAATGATGTTGGCGGTGTGACCGACCCCTTCTTGCAGGTAACATAACAACTGGAACCTTTACTGTAGTGTTATCAATGTGATTTTTTTTAATGTTATTAATAGTATTAGTAAAATGAACACTTCGATCATCTAGTTATGGGAAGAACGACAAGCAGATGTAAATAGAAATAAGAATTTGCTTATGTGATACTTTATCAAAATGAATAGTAGGAGAATTGTGGATTCCAGAACAAGCTGCGCAAAAGTTATGTGGAATCCACAATAAAATTCTTGCATTTTATTGATTGACCTGCTTCCAGGTTGCTGCGCAACCCTTTAACCGAGTTATTTTTGCTATATATAGCGAGAGTTTTGTCGCTCTCGTATCTTACGTTTTGTTCATTATTTCGGTATCTTGTGTGTTTTGTATTGCTTCCGAAATAAAGGGCTAAAGGCCCCATGGGAACAATGGAATCCACATAACTTTTGCGCAGCTTGTGCTGGAATCCACAATTCTCCTACTACTAAAATGGAACCAGCAAAATTTGCTAATGTCTTGAATTATATTTTAATTTTCAATATTGATGAGTCTACAATAAAATTCTTTATGGATTTTTTTAAATACAGCTTATTTGTATAACTGCTGTCCTACTTATATATATTATATTGATAAATTAAAAACACCTCATTCTCTAAGAATATTTAGTTTTTATTTAACCAATTTATTGATTTACATTTTAAATGGTTTCATCGTTACATCGTTTATTCACATCTTATTTATAAATGCAATTAGTTGAGTGAGGCCATTAATCGTGCTAATTACTTTCATGAATATATAATTCTTAATACTATCAATCGCGTGTTTTAGGTGAAACTCCTTCGTTTATTGCAAATTCTCGGTCGAGGTGATCCGGAAACCAGTGAAGCTATGAACGATATACTTGCTCAGGTAGATGACTAACATTCTGCAGTTCACATTACTATAGTGTAGGCTAGCGTTGGTGCGGTCTGGTATCAACAAGGATATTATGTTCTTATTTACAAGATAAGATTGCATGTGTCTGACATAATCATAATATTTGGTACTTTCTGCACATTTCTTTCGAACAGGTGGCAACTAACACAGAGACGAGCAGAAATGTGGGACATGCCATTCTCTATGAGATCGTACTCACTATTATGGGCATTGAATCTGAATCCGGACTTCGGGTATGTATGATGACATATTATAACTGGTACATGTGTTCCGTTTTTAATTGTTGTTTCAGATATTCCTTCGATGTGTGTTATGCATTGTAAACATTTATTTAGATTTTTAAACGGTGTTATTTCTGTTGCAATTTTGTTCAGTTGAATTATTTTCACCTTTGAAATAATAATAATATTTTCCATTTAAATAGAACCATTTAATAGAACCAATTATTATTTTTTATCCTAAATTCTTGACATAAGTCAAATCCTATTACTGTTGAATTTTAACTATTAAGAATGTCTGATATAGCCGATATTGATTATAAAATGTAAAATTATAAAAATGAATAAACTTTAGAAATTTGAACGATACATTTCAAATTAGTTAAACTAAAATTATTGTTAGAAATAACTATATGATTTTAAAGGTTTCCTGAATGTTGCAAATAAATAGCAAGTAACCATACTTTCCCATTCACTAAGTGAATATTAAAATATAAAAATTAGCAGATAGCATGTTTTCACCAGATTCTTCAGCTCGCGTTATTATTCATTCTTTTTATATTTTTGTTACCTATTCGACACAACCTCACAAATATAACATGAAACTAATTCTGCCTTATAACATAGTTAAATATAGTTGTATGCCTTTGCCTGTTATATCGCAGTTATGAATTATAATACCGTATTGCCGACTACAACAGAGTTAGATAATGACTAAATTCGGTAAAAAAATGAACAGTTGCTGTAGCTACACTAATTAGTTGCTTAGATACATTTTAAGTTAGAGTTTTATTAGATACCCAGCCTCATTCCGTGTTATTTTTAAAAATGAACACTAAATATTTATATTATGTATGGTTGGAATAGTTTGTTTTGTGAAACATAATATGTTACAAATATATTGATGATATAATATGTTTCTATAATTAAGTTTAACTTTTTACAACATACACAACAAATGAGTAACACAAACACACGTCACACCCACATTAAAATTAATATTATGTGGAAGTGTTCGTTACATCGATGATCGATTGGTGTGCAGAAAGTATGTATCCTATATCTAAAATCGAGATTGTTATATTGGTACGATAGAAAGCTACCAACTAGTAAATTATCTTTAAAACTGGACCAGAAAAGACGCCTATTTTAAGAGCGAAGTTGTGAACAAAATCTTTAATGAATCATGTTATTATCATGACACCGGCATTGTTCTCCGTCACCCAGGTCCTCGCAGTGAATATCCTGGGCCGCTTCCTGCTCAACAACGACAAGAACATCCGCTATGTGGCCCTTAACACCCTCCATCGGGTCATTCACGTCGACTCGAAAGCGGTTCAAAGACACCGCTCCACCGTTGTTGACTGTCTGAAGGATCCCGATGTCTCCATTAAGAGGTGATTGGGGGAGAGGGGGAGGGCTGAGTTATTCTTTCACTGTCCAGTGGAACTTCGTGTCCTTTCGTTAGTCTGGTGAACTGGTCGCGTTTTGAATGTTCATCAACGTTGTTTTCAGTGTGACGCTCCAGTCATTTGTCATTTAAGGATGGCTTAACATAGATATTGATTTTAAAATATCGTGGATATAGATTGGCATGCCCAAACCTTTCTAGTGACGAAAAGGCATTTAAAATATTGATTTTGACAACAGTGAGTGAATTTTAAAAAATACAAACTTTCTTCGGTGTTAGAAGCGACAAGAAACCTCACAAATATGTAGGAGTGATTTGTCGATCTAGATTAATATTATGCAATTAGTACCTATCTGGTGTACAGTAAGATTATTCTGTATTACGCTTTTAAGTTAAGGAATGAGTAGGTAACTCTTTATTTTTGTTTTAAATTTATGTTAAATTAACTTATAGTTAATAAAATTAGTAAATATTGACTTCCCGTGAAACATATCGATTTTTCTATAGACTAGTTATATCAAGCTTATAGTTGGTTTCTATCTTTGTACGGCGAAGGTACGATATACCTGTACCGATTAAGTGGCGTTGTAAGTTTACAGTGGCCATTCACTGTGTCGTCGTTCCCCCGCCCCGTCTCAGACGTGCCATGGAGCTGTGCTTCCTGCTGATGTCCCCGCAGAATGTGGTGGCCGTCATGACGGAGATGCTCCTCTTCCTGGCCGGCTGCGAGGTCGACTTCAAGGCGGACTGCTGCTCCGGGATCGCCGGCGCTGCCGACCGTCTGGCGCCCAACCGGCGCTGGCACATCGACACCCTGCTCACGGTCCTCGTCACGGTGAGTGTTGGGCGGTCCCTTTTAGGCGCGGGGCTGCTGGGGGTGTTGGTGGGTGGGTTGTGTTGAAATTTCAGATTATTTGTGTTGCCGAGTGTTGTCAATGAAAACATATTATGATGCGTTGATAAACTGAATTTTGACACGACTACCTACAATACCGGTGTGCAGGTTGTTAAGGATTCATGGATTCGCATAACTTGACCTACTGACCTATTAGCTGAAATAAGTTCGATCAAAATCTGTTCTTCAGAAGATATAACCCCAGCTTGGCTTAGTCTCCGGCGGATCAGATATGACTCAGATTTTAGTGATGATTTCAGTAGCCGCTACATAATCAATGCGGTAGAGGATTCTGCTATTAAAGCTGCGGTGTAAATGTATACATACCAGAAAACGTTAACACCCAAAGAAATGATCGATTTCTGGTGTTCAGTGACATTTGGTGGCAAACAATTAAACCTATGGTTTCAAAGCGAGGGTTCAAAGCGTTGGATTCGAACCCGAGACAAGAAGTCTGGAAAACGAGAATATGCTACAATTGTGGGAAGAAGGGGCACTGTTTTCGATTTTGCAAAGAAGCGCAAAACAAGTGTGGAACATGCCAAAACCACGCCGGACATATTATGACACAACATTGTATTCAAAATCCTCAGCTTGTACTAATATTGATTATGTTATGTTATCATACTGTTGTTTTTATATTATGATACTGGTGTTAACATTGGAGTACCACCCATTGTGTAAGTTTGCTGGTAATAAGAACGTGTTATTTTATCAGTTTCTTATTTTGTTATTTTTGGGACTTGACAGTTGTGTAATTATTTTTCAACCTTTTTTATTCATGGCAATTTAGTTTAGCTACTTAGGATAAGGGTCTGTAGCCCTACCTGGAACTTCGCACGAGTATTGTGCTCATTATCACTGATTTTCACTGAATTCATGAAGTTGTTATATTTTTCGGTTGTTGATATTAGCATAATTTATCTATTCATTTTTCAATATATTTTCCAATATGTGCAAATATTTCTTTCTGCTGGAAATATAAAAATGTATGATTTATTAACATATAGCATTAGATTGAATCCAATTTAACTACACTATAATAAATCTTCCCCACGTTTGACATTCATGTTTAGCTATCTAGCATAAGTAGTATGTTAAAAAATATTTTTGCTAGACACAGAAATCCTCTGTTAACCATTGACGATATTGTCGTTTTTTTGTTTACTGTACAATCGTTTATTGGTGATACTATAAATACCTTCATAGCTAAATTAGAGTATTGACCTACTTGATGAGTTATTGTTTTCTACGCTCCAAAAGAACTACAGTGTAATCGTACACTCTTTCAATAATTATTTGTCTTGGAGTGACACGTCATCCTTGTAAAATACATTATTTTCTCACCCAGCTGTCGGATAGCTATCTGCGCAGTCTAAATAGGGAGAGAGTGTTCCACTACATTTTTGTAATAAAATGTTCAGTGCGTGATTTGAGGCTCTTTTTGTTTGCATGTTCTTAATCATACCGCCCAAGAAAAAAGAGATTAAAATATAATTGGAAGTCGCGTCTATTCATTCGGTTTGCGCCATCATCTTATTATGGCCTTCTTTTACATAATATTATGTAATGTTTTACTGAATTTATCATATTATTATTGTTGTTGTAAATATAATAGTTACTTGTGTTTTTAGTATTATTATTTTGGTTATCGGCTTTGTTAACATTAATATTTATACAATATATTTTAGTTAGTACTAATTTTTTTATTAAGTAGTATGCTAGAAATTGTAGATTTTCAATAACAATTTTTTTTTAATTTACAAACATAAAATGATTAAAATGGCCTTGAAAGGCCTAGGATTTTATATTGTATGAGTGTCAAATTTTGCATAGTAAGTGTTTAATGTATCTAATCCATTTACCTATGTAGGTGCCTTGAAACGTTGCTTAATAAATACGTTGAAATTATGTAACAGATTTTTTGTTTGTTTACTAGGAAGAATAATAATATTTGTGTAAATATTATAAATAAATAATATATAACTTTATTTGTTAGATGCCCCTAGACTTGTGCGGTAAAACGTGACTGTTTTAATGCTTCATAATAGGTTAAAAGTGAGCTCTAATACGAGACAATTTTATTAATATAAAATGTTGTACACTGAGTTTGTGAAATATGACAAGTTTATGAAAAGAACAGTAGGCTATGGCAGTGTCAGTATTATGGAAGATTACATATTTATTGAGAATATTTGTATAATGACCGTCAGTAATAATAGTTTACAAATTGTCTAGTTTTTCTAACCACTCAGTCTAATTTCAAAATGTATTCTTAATAGATAACCAATAATTTTAAATATAAAAATATTCTACAAAAAATCATTTTTGAGTGTAATAAAAAAACTCTATAAACAATATAATACCCCCGTATTTGTATTTATAGTCCAAGAGTGTCTCACTAAAGTATGTTTACGTCATTTAACCTTTTTGTTGGTCAGGTAGAAGCGAACCATTTTCAGTATTTAATTTATCAGATTTCATTTCCTTAACTCGCTCCACTCACCAGGCCGGCAACGACGCCCGTGATGACGTCATATTCAATCTGGTGGCTCTCATATCCGAGTCGCCGGGTCTGCACGCCTACGCTGCTGCACAGCTCTTTCTGGCCTTTCAGCGGGATCTTACCCAACAACCACTTGTACAGGTATTGTAATTATTTGGTCTTTCATATTATACGATGTAGTTTAGTTACTGTGGTTTTAGAAAAAAGATGTCAGAATCCAATATTTATGAAATCATTCGGATTAACAGCACGTGTTGAGCACGTACTTATTTGGCCTATTAAACTATAAGTGTTGTGGCGTCATAATTCTTGTTGATATTCAATATACTCACTAAACAATAAGTTCCAACCTATTCTTTTTGTAGCACTTCATAATAGTATGTGACATCATTAGTGAATACACACGTTTTATCGGTGCAAAGACCGTCATCTTTGAAGTGTCTAGCTACCTAAAAAACATTGAACTGGACTTGTTGCCGTATACATTATTGATTATTTTATGATCATTAGATTCTTATTCTATACTTCCCTATATAATACAGTATATTATATAATTGATCAACGTTAGTTCACAAATACTGGTTTCTGCAAATTGTAAGCTAATATATTATGCACCTGTAACAGATTACTTAATAATAACATCGATGTCTACAATAAAATAAGATAATATGTTATTTAGGTTTTATGAACAAAGTGTGTAATTATTATTAAATGAATTTTGGTGGATAGTTTCATCGAAGTTTCACATAGTAATAAATATTCAATAATAAATAAATAAATCGTTCTTTGTGATAAACAACCGCTTCAATATCATGAAATGAATTTCTTCTTCAGTAGATTGTTAAATAAGTGAAACTACAAAAAGATACCGTTATTATTTATTATTACAAATTTGATTTCAAAAATAATTTAAATGAAATAGATTTTTTAATTTTTAAGCATTATTTATAAATATAAATAAATTTATAAATATATATGAATAATTATTTTAAAATGTTTTAATTTTTTGAAAATATTGAATTTATAATAAACACATTTTTAATTTAATTTAAAAAAAATTCCAGTACAGAAACAGCCGTCTCTTCATTCAATATAATATAATGTGTTAGTGACAGTTTTATGAATTCAGACGATTTGCAAACTGGATAGAAAATATTTTGATGTAAATATTAAAAATATATACCGTTTTACAGTTTATTTAAAACATTGAAAAAATTAAATAATTTGTTAACCGTCCGGACGGAGAGTAGATGCTGCAGATGGTTTCGTCATATTTAAATTTGTTAAAAACTTGGCATTGTTTATTTGGTTCGGCCCGTTAAAATGGTATTAACAATGTTTTTCTATCCGTACGGACGGTTTGCAAACCGTCTGAATTTACAAACTGTCGGTAACGTATTCAGTGCCTATATTACAGTCTGAGACCCACCTTCCATCAACTCAAAAATCTAACGCTTTGGAATTTATTTCGCGAGTTAGGAGAAATGACTGGAAATCAACCTCCTTCTGTTGATAATAATATAATATAATTAATTTTTTTATATCATTTAGTATGTAAAGCATCTCGTAGGATAACTACCAGTTGATTGCTTGTCACAGTGATTCACGGTCCATAGAATTGTCACACCTACCTATCTCCATGCATCACACCTCCCCCGCCCAGGTTGCGGCCTGGTGCATCGGTGAGTACGGCGACCTATTGGTGGACGGCACCTCCACCGTGCGCATCCCCGGGATGGAGCCGCTACATCTCAGTGAGGAGGAGATGCTCGAGGTGTTGGCCGCGGCGCTGCTATCCTCGCTCACCGCGCAGTGCGGCAAACAGATGGTCGTCATGGCAGCCATGAAGTTGAGCACACGCTTCCGCCAGCCGGCCAGCATTCTGTGAGTGAAGTGACGTGGCGCGACTGTGTATGTACGTCTTGGTGTGCCGTCATGCTTGTTATGAGCCGGTTAGGGTTGGAAAGTGGGTCAAAACCTTGGATACTGAACTATTTCACAAATTGTTATCAGGAAAGTGGGTCAAAACCTTGGATACTGAACTATTTCAGAAATTGTTATCAGGAAAGTGGGTCAAAACCTTGGATACTGAACTATTTCAGAAATTGTTATCATGAAAGTAGGTCAAAACCTTGGATACTAAACTATTTCAGAAGTTGTTATCGGCTGGTTACGGTTGGAAAGTAGGTCAAAACCTTGGATACTGAACTATTTCAGAAGTTGTTATCGGCTTTTTACTAATGAAACGATAAACATTGAAGAAATCCGTATTACTTCTCTGAAATTAGAAAATGAAAAGTCACAATAAATTAAACCTTTTAATGACCTATTGGCTTACTTGATTTTAATTAATAAAGATAAATAGGCCTTCTGTGTTTACCGTGTGTATCACAAATCGTTTAATTAATGTAGTCAGAAATTTAAAATAAATTATTTGCATTATGTTATTATTTTATTTCGACTACATATTATATTATTAATCTATATTATTTATATACAACATTTATCACGATAAATTAGTTGATATGCAACTGCCTATTATGTAGATATTAAAGTGGACAAAAGAGTGCTCACATAAATCAACTTCGGTTATAGATCATGCCAGCTACATTATAGAACCATTAGTTATACGTATCATATTTAGATAACTGGACTCCGCCTGTGTGTCCTAACTATATTGTCCTATAATAATGTGGACGAAATTGTTAAAAAAGTATATACATTTAAGCATATAGATTATATCCTCATTGCAAGCACAAAAAGAATAAATAAATATTATATAGTAACATACATAATCATAAAAATATAAACTTTAGTAACTTATAATCGAATTGTATTAAAAATAAAAGCAATTTGAATATCATGGGCCTAGTAGATATCTCAAACTAAATTCTTTTCTATTCCATCAAAGTTGGTTTCATCTGATCTATATTTCTTAAACTGCTATTTACTGAATAAAATGAGAACTGTTTAATACTTCTTATTAACGTTTGCAGCGACGATGATTATTTTAAATTAATTTTGTCCAAAAAGTGCACACACCTTGTTTTACCATTCATGTACAGAAGTATAATTTAACACAGCTCATATCATCGTACAACGTAAATGAAGCCAATCGATATCAATGTACGCAGCTAATAGTTTTAACTCACATAATTGCTAGTGAATAGTCCCGCTAGTATTCAATTTGCGACTAAAAAAACGTAGTAAAGATTTAATAAATATTGTTTTTATAAATAATATTTAACCAGGTACTATATCTGTAATAAATTGTGGGCCCCTCAAGACAATATTAAATAATACAATGCTATTAGCGGCTTCTCAGTTCTTTGCTTCAAACCGTTTAGTTGTATATTGTATACCGCAGTCAGTTACACCTTCCTCCGTAGTCAGTTCTCTCTGCGCTTATGTTAATCGAGCACATGTCCCCCCCCCCTCACCACAAACCCTCCGGTCAGACGCATCCGCCATCTGGTCTCGGTGTACAGCACGAGCAGCCATATCGAGATCCAGCAGCGGTCGGTCGAGTTCTCTGCCATCTACCGCAGTCACGATACTCTACTTGCCGGGCTGCTGGAGCGGATGCCGGTGCTCCAGAGTAGGTCGGTCACCGCGGCGGACACCTTCGACAGTACCGCCGCTGAGGGGGCCGCGGCTGGTGCTGGGGGAGCGCTGGCCGCCTCAGTCAACGGTCATGGAGAGGGGGGAAGTGGTAGGGCGGAGGAGAACCTGCTGGACCTGTTGTCGTTGTCGCCGCTGCCCAATGGAGGAGGCCCCACGGAGTCACGTGAGACAAGATTGATATTGTTATGAGAGGGAGAACAGATTTGGAAATAATATTTAGTGATTTAATTCTATATCTTTTTTGACGATTTTTTTATCTTACTGCAAACTGAAATTCCTTATATGAAATATTATAATATGTATATGTTTCTATGTATGTAATGTATACAGCTAATTTTTCTCCCAATATTTTAAATTTGGTTCAATATAAAAAAAATCCACTTAACTTTATTCAAAAGTGTAAATATTTTATGACAAAAAATCTTAATGCAAAAATCTATCAATTATACCGATGTATTAAACAATAATTTCTTCGTTTTTTTCTTCTACAGATTCGACGAGTGGAAGCAATAATTATATTCTGGATTTGATTGGTGATTTGACGCCAACAAGTTATGCCAATTCAGGTATTTTAATATTACTATGCTCTAGACGCAGTGGCTATTCAACTAGTACCGTCGAAAGAGTCAAATAGACCCTTCAACCGGCGTTTTTTCCCAGAAATTCCTAAGCCAGTTTCGTTATTTTTAATGTTAATATTCATTAAAAGTTATTTTTGTAAACACATATTAATATTCTATATTAATAACAACAAAAAACGAATAACTAGAAAAAAGCCTGTTGAATTGTCTATTTGACTATTTCGCCGGTAGGGTACCGGTTGAATAGCCACTGCGTAAACGAAATGCTTATTTTAACCTAACATAATTATTATAATCATGGGTGAAAAATAATCATGACATTTTATGTGTTAGGTATTGTTAATGTGTCCTGAGCATCGCCCGGTGGGTAGTCAAATGTTTTAGTGTTTAGAATTTTGAGTTTAAAAATTTTGTTAAGATATACTTTTGAAAAAAGTGTAAAATTCATTGAAAAATTGTTTAGGCTTCACACTACATTATCGTACATAATTATTTAATTATTGATAACAGTTGTTTAAAACATGATAGGTGGCTTAAAATGCTAGGTAGGGCCTAGGCTACCCTGAAATATCCTGGCTTTCAATTTTTGAGATGTTGGCAGGTTTGATTATTAATCACAAGTCGAACATTACCTAATTATAAGTTCAACGATTTCATGAGTCGATTATAAATTCTGACTTGTATGTAACTTTCACAATTGTGTAAATGCAAATGAAATAAAACGTTGTATTAGTCAGGTATTCTTTTTCTGCTTAATTTAATTATATATATTATATATATAAACAGAATGTAAAAACATTCGAAACACGTATAAAAAAATTAATATAAATAAATTTTGCAGTTTTGTTTTTTAGAACTTTTGTTTTAATTATATAGTTTCATATATTTAAACATGTTTTCGTAAATAATTATTTATACCCCAACTATTGTAACTAATTCATTTTCTATTGTTATTGAACATAAATCGATAACAACAGCACCCAATAGATACCGTATCGTATGCAGCCGCAACAGTATGGCTGGATGAATAAATAAATGAATGTACAATATATCATAATATTATCTCGAGTGTTTTTAAAAAGTGTAAATAGCGCTAATAGTGTAAATAGTGCTAATAGTGTAAATAGTGCTAATATTGTAAATATTGTAAATAATGTTAATAGTGTAAGTAGTGCTAATAGTGTAAATAGTGCTAATAGTGTAAGTAGTGCTAATAGTGTAAATAGTGCTAATAGTGTAAGTAGTGCTAATAGTGTAAATAGTGTAAGTAGTGCTAATAGTGTAAATAGTGCAAATATTGTAAATAGTGTAAGTAGTGCTAATAGTGTAAATAGTGTATATAGTACTATTGGTTTAATAAAACCTGTGTAGTGTATATAGTATGCATTTCGAACATTTAAATAAACTGTATTTAGAAAATTTCAGTTAATAAAATTTTGTAATTTAATAAATATTAAAATTTCTAATAATATGTACCAGAAAATATTAAGTAAGACTATTTTAAGTAATATTTAGTATATCAGATATAACAAAAGATTCTGCTACATATTATGAAGTATATTATACTGTGCAAGTGAGCTCTACATACCTCGCCTCACCCCTCACCTAGCCCCCACCACCACCACCAGCCCTGGCTCTAACCCCGCTACTCTACCCACGATGACCGCCTTCGAGAAGAACGGGCTGCACATCACCTTCCAGTTGGAACACACAGCCGGCTCCCCCCACACCACGGTGCTCGCCAGTCTGACCAACTCCTCCGTCCACCCGCTCACTGAGGTGGTGCTGCAGGCCGCCCTGCCCAAGACCCAGCAACTGGTGCTCATGCCTCCCTCGGGCTCCCTGCTACCGGCACTTGGCGGAGGGTCGGTCAGTCAGGTCATGAAGATCACCAATCCTGACCGGGTAAGTGTTGCCCTGTGTCTTGAGGGGCTAGTTAACCTGTCCTGAGTGGCGGGGATGCTCAATAGTTGTCGAACTAATATTCATTTATTTCACACTTTGAGCCGTTTGTATTGATTGTATATGTTATCGATTTTACTCCACGTTGAGAAACACTAATTGTGCGCATGATAAACATTATTATATTGATTTAAACCATGGTGAAATATTCATGCTTTGTGAGGACAGACATTGTTGGAGTGGGGCATATTTTATGAAAACAAAATTTTGAGATAATGTAGCGAGGTCAGCGCAAGTGTCACCAAAACAATGATCAATATATTGTGTTTATTAAAAAATTTAAATGGTATAATATAATTGATACAAATTTTTTTAAAGTAAAAATCAATTACATTTATTAATCAAGAACTCTATGTAAAAGATAATTGCCGCGAACGAAATAGATAAAGACGGAAAAATCAGTTTTCAACTTTTAACAATTAATATTTAACAATAAAAATTATAAAACTTACCTATTTTTGTATTTGAAATAATTAATCAATAGTCAATTAATCGTATGCAGCACCGTACACGTTCAATAACTATTTCACAATGGTGAAATTATATTGTTTGAAATGTTTAAAATACACCATAACATAAAGGTATAATTAAATTCACTATAATATTATTCGCTATGATAACGATAAATATTATTAGAACATAATCGTAAAGAAACTATATTATTGAAATGTCAATGTTGTATCGGTCGTTTGCACAAAGTCGTCTGTTTATTTATAAATCAGTGTGATTTTGATAGAAGAATTAATTTTACATTTTGAACTCCTTTACAAATTAATAAAATAGGAATACCTGTAATAATAATAATAATAATATAAGATTTCATTGATTTATCCATATTATTATATCCATTGGCGACTAGTTTTGTTTTGAAATTTTTTGTTCAATGAATATCAAATATCAGTATAATAACCTTTTTAAAATGTCGTCATAATATTTTAACATCTTTATATTTTTGTATAATTTTTAATTCTTTGGTTTAACTGCTTGATATTCCGTTTTTGAATGATTAAAAATTAAATAAAATGAATGTTCTTGTATGTTCAGGAAGAGCTGGTGAACACGATGTATATTTTTTCGTTTGAAAAATGAAGGATGCGCTGAAATTATTTTTTACTGCGATGAAGCTAAACTGGAATTGTACAATACAAAAAAATTTCTGTGGCTTTGTTAATTTCATTTTATTAACTATATTTATGTACTGTTTTAAAAATATAAATAATTTTTGTTTAAAAATGTTTTATTACAAATATTTTTAGAACTACATGGCCGAAAGTGAAATTAATTTAAACTCGGAAACCATGGAAATATATTTACCAATTAGTGGATTAATCTACATATATCAATTAATAATATATTTTCACTATTAGTTTTTATTTATAATCAGATAAGACAAAGGGTAGTTATTATTTGATGGATATGACTCTATTCTCTCCAATCTAGTTGTTCATAATATCTTTGACTGATACGTTTTGTATATTATAGCAATTTGAGTAAATCAAAATATTCACTATATAAATTACTGTCATTACTATATTTCTTACGTGTCATACTATACATAATAATATATACTACGTATGAAAGACACTAGCTTATTACGTAGAACATATATATATTAGAATAAATATAAACATATTTCTCGCCTGATCAGGTAATAATTATCTTTAATTTATATAATATTATTGAAGACAGTTTAACTGGACACTATAATAGGTATTGCTTGTATTACAGTTTATGTTGCATATATAATTCTGCTGAGTGTGGAATCATCTATAGATTTCTCATTGATTCAGGAACAATTTGTTAACTTACTATTTTGATGAAACAGTTTTTCAATTATACTTTATTTTATAGTTTTACAGAAATGATTAGTTTTATTTGATTATTTTACTTGAAACTAACTTGAATGTTTTACTCATTTAAAATACTTGATATTGTTGCAATTTATCTACTAACATATTAATTATATTTCCAATAAACTACTGTAAGAATTATTACAAAAACATGTCAAGATATGAATATAAATATTAAAAAAATATCTCTATATATCTTCTATATATTTTATTAATTATGGAAAGTAAAAATATTTTCTTCAATTTTTTTTCTGACCGCCTTTTTCTTTTTGAGAAACATTGAGCTAATTAATATTTTGTTTTATTCTAACAATTTGCGCTATTTTTAATTTTTTTATATTCTGAAATAATTCTGATGATCGTAATTAAATTCTCCATTGCATTTTCAATTCTCTGCAAAAGTAATGACTCGACTTTGATAGTTAAATATATCAATTAGAAGAGAAGCAAGCTGAGATCATAAAATGGTCCATGATACTCTTGTAAAAGTTGCATATAGTGCCGAATTTACCGCATTTTATTTCACTCTTATGGTTGTATTTAGAGATAATATGCTCTTTACTAATTAAGAAAAAATAATGATTTCTGAACAATTACTGTTTGTTCTATGAAAAAAGTGATTCGATTTTTAAATAAAATAATTATGCTAGATTATGTTGACCTTACATACGAAGACAGCATCACAGGAACTGACTTTTCTTAAATGTTGTCTGTTCACAAACATTTTCTTGTGAATACTAACAGTAGGCCCTAATTGTGCAGCATTATTTTGGATTGTACAGTTTTTAAATTAAGTAATTAGATTTCAAAAACATACATTTCATTAAGCAAATTGAAGTTTATACTAGTTTTAATTAAATTTGACATAATTTTATTTTAATTAAATGTATCAATAAATGTTTTAAAACAGACAAGATAATCTAATTGACATTTAAGGTAAGCCTCTGAGTTGTTATTTTGTTCATGATTTTTTTCCTTCATCGTAAATGTGATGTATTAGATTATCGGTTTTGTTCGTATAAAATATACTTTTTGTTTTCAAATTCAAATATAAAAAAAGCAAATACAGATATTAAGTATTTGATATATTTTAATAATAAGCATGTTATCAAATTTGTTTACTTTAGCATTTTTGAGTCAAAAATGCAAATCCTTCGTGGATTTTTGTTATTTTACATTATTTTGTAAGGCCTACACATTTGTACATGTCTACACATACAGCCGTCAACATAGCAACTATGCAGGTTGCTATACCAACAAGGTCATAGGTGACCGTGACAGTGGTATACAGTGACAACTCTATACCCTCCCTCCCCTCCCCCGGCAGCACCCGCTTCGAATGCGTCTGCGCGTCAACTACTTAGTGAACAATCAGCCGGTGACGGACATGGCTCAACTCGATGACTTCCCGGCCTCTGTGTGGCAGTGACAGCTCGGTCCTCTACAGCCGCATGCGCTAACACAAGTCACCGCCACTGAAACACACACACACTCTCAATAGATATGTCGATTAATAACATTGTGATCTGTTCCACACAGTCCGTCACCTTTGTCTATTCCATTATTTTACTGTTGGATTACTCAGCTGATTCCCCCCCCCCCCCCCCCAAGTCATCCTATATTTATTTATGAACATCGTATATTTATTTATTTATTAGTAAAATTGAAGAGTGCACCCTGACAATTATTGTTGTACTGTTTCGTGGGTTTAACATTGATTTTTAAATTTAACAAATAATATTTTTGTCAATATTCATGATCGTTGAGCCTAAGCAGTACGTATATAGTAAAATAAAATTGTTGTATTTTCATTTTACTTACAATATTTTGTGCTTAAGAGAATGTAAACTGTAATTTACTCAAGTTTTTTTTATATGAGATTCAAAAAGGACGTCATATTATTGCGTATCGTCTAACAAGTGCGCATCACCGAGCACAGGTTCAATATATGTCGTGTGACCAAGGCAGTATGACTAAGTAGTGTCTTGAATTAATTAACTTGACTTGTGATTCAGTTGTCAATACCGCCAGCTGCATGTCGTCTTATTTTGTATACGTATGTTACATTCCTCGAAAACTATGGCTGTGTCTCATTTGCTGTGGTCTGATAAAGATGATCTTCAACTTTATTCCTTAGTGTGATCTTTTTTTCGATCTGTTTATCTGTATGTCCTGTCTGTTGTTTACCGATCAACAATAAACTGCCTTCTTTTTCTATTGCTTTGTTATATTATGTAACAAGCGTACACACTAGGGCCTATACTGCATGATATTGTTACCCATTCTATAATCACTGAACTCTGTACAGCTTTGTCAGTTTTTGTCAGGGACCAACAGCTGGTTGAAAGCAACTAGCTGGTACTAAATAGATTTTGGCATAGAAATCTATCAAGTACTCTTTGAATCATGTCTGGCCCAATTGCTAGTGTTATGCGCCAAAGGCGTCAGGATAGCCTGGTTTTAGCTTTTTGGCATTTATCGTGTTTTTATTAGTATATTGTCTTGTAATTATTTGAATAAAATTTAAAAATAATTTATTAAATTTACTAATGACTGCAAAGTAATAGTGATACTTTTCCTTGCTGGTCTGGTGTTTTCCAATTTAACTCATTACAGCACTTTTTTCTTTCATTGATTTGTGTACCTTTGGATTTTTCCAATAAATTTGTTCTCGTATGTTTTTTGCATTGATAATAAATAAAATTTATCTAGCTATATGAGTTATTATATTTAATGAATTTATTGCGGTTGAATTACATTTTTCGATTATGTTTGTTCACATGAGGTAAAATTGTACTAATTTCAGATTAGTTATAAATTCTACATACTACAAACTTTAGCTGGTAAATTTTCATAATAATTTGTAACTATAAGCAGAGTAACTACAGGTCGTTAAAGGTAATTTTTTGACTTGGTCCTCTCAAGGGTACTCAGAAGTACTTTATTTGAATAAAATAGTCCTTAAAAATATTTTTCAAAAAATGCGCTAGGTCACAAGAAATCTATTACAGCAGAAAAAAAGAGAGATTGATGAAGCCATCATCACTGATATTTCTAACCTGGCGATCAAGAAAAGAAGATTATTATTTGAAGGGAAAGATCTTCAGAAACAAATTATAGACGATAACCAGAACTCCTAAGACGCCTATTATACAATTGAAGGCACTGAGACAAGCGTCACAGAAGAGAACTAACTGATCGAGTAGTTAGAATCAGTTGAATAGTCGATAAAATAAAATTTGATCTAGCTGATGTGACTATTGTGACAACTATTTTTTATGATTATGTTATTATAATACATATATAGTACTGGGGGGGGTTAGATGTCATATTGACGCACCAGGTGTTTGATCTTTTAATACTCAAAATTTACTAAGTCTATTGTTTTGACATTTTAAGTACATGACTGAATTTTAATGTACTTTCGATTCCATCTAATTTCGTAGAAGATTCTGAAAATATGATAACTCACATGACCTATTATGAGCTAAAAATAGCCTTCCATTAATCATTTTCATTATTATATACTTTCTGCAAAATTATGTTTTTGGTTTTTACTAAAAAATATATAAAATAACCATAACTATATTAATATAATTAATAAGTTAACTAATATGATGTCAAATAGTAATAATTATTATAATAAAAATATCTATTATGATAAAAAATAGTTAATAAACAATTTTAATACAGGATAATTAGTGTCTGACTGTGTCTGATCGTGTCTGATTAAATGATTAAAGAACAAATGATATATTTAAAAAACGACACCATAATCCTCAGATAGGTCATTTTGATCGCTATCTGTATTTCAATAGTGTATGATTCTGCTAGGATTAATAATGATTTTATTCAAATAAAGTGATATTCATATATTAAAAGATTACATTGATTCCTTTCTTTATAATCATCGTGAATTTTTCTGCTTTTTACCGTTTGATGTTATATTGTCTATTCACAGTATTTTAATTTTTATAAATACAGATAATTTAATTACCATTCAACTTTTTTGTTTATTAAATTAGTTAATTAAAAATATTAAATCCTATTCTCTGGTCTATAAATGTATATATAAAATAGTTAAATTCGTACATATTATTAGAAATTAAAAATTTCGGTTTTTAAAATGTAAGATAAACAGTACATAATTTTGTAAAATATAGTAAACAAAATGTAATTTTGAATATAGAGCACTTATTAAAAGAAAATAATGCAATAATATGAATTGTCTAATAAAGTTATTTATCATTAAGTGAAAACATTATTCAATTTCTTATGTAAATATATGAGATCTAAATTATATTATGTATGCTAATAATTAAATAATACTTTTAAATAAATACTAATTTGATTATATATATTTATATATAATATTATATTTGATCATATATATTTTATGTTAATAGTCTTGCACGTAACTTTAGTAATTAGTATGTACATTTTTTATGTAACTAACATTTAAATGATACTTTTTTTAATGCTATTAAGACTAATTGAGCTAACAGATATTACAAGATTTATCTTTTTTCAATTGTGTATTTGAGATAAAATAATAATAAAGTTTTAAATTTACTTTTGATATTTCCTTTGCTTTAAATATTTTGAATTTACTTTTGTTTTAAAAGCTTTTTTTGCATTAAATATTTTAAAACTTTGTTAGGTTTACTACACATTAAATATAAATTTGGGAAAATAGTTTATTATTATTCTCTTCGGTATATTAATTCATCTTTAGAATATGAATCCTTTTGTCACGTACATAATTGTGTTATTGCCCTAATCTGAAATGAAATGCGTATATAATCTTTTTTTTTTAAATTAATTAAAATTTCTAAGTGAAACCAAAAGTGGACTTTTGGTTTTTTTGAAAGAACGAAATCGTTTTTAAATGACCTCCAAAGTATAAAATAGCAAAATAACATATTTTTTCAGCGAAGCCACGCGTATCTTGCTAGAATTATAATGTCATAATATGACGTAATAATAAGCTGTAATGAATAATAAGTAATTTAATTTATAAAATACATCAATGGGTTGCATAATTAACAATTGTTTTAAAACACTAATATCGTACAAAAATGTTAAATAGAACTTTTGAATATAGTGCAATAGTTCAATTATTGTTCAGTAATACTTTTCCACAACCCTTTTTGTACACCCCCACCCTATCCAATCCAGAATATCGATACCATATCGACTGGCAGTCTGAAAGTTGTATAGATCAATCTAAAAGGAATGAACGAAAGTCTTTGAATTAATTAATATTTTTTCTAATAAATAATAAGCGTTAAAATACATGAATTGTGGTTTTTCGTTTAAATTGAATTTTTTTAAATTTGTCAACACGCGGAATATAAGTATAATAATGAATTGGTGTAATAACGTTTATTGAAGGTACGTGAATTTGTTTGATGTCATTAACAATTAGCATATATATATATATTGCAATAGCTTTTTAATTGCATAATACAATATTTAAAAAATGCTTTTAAAATATTGATTACTCAGTTTCCTCTTATTGACACATCATTTTGTTATATATTAATATATTATTGACACAGATCATATATATATATAATATAACTACTTTAAAGAAAAGATATACATATTATATATGGTAAAGACCAGAATTTTCTTGTTGATCTGGTTTTGGCAGGGTGCATACTCGGTTGATATGGTAAGTTTTATTGCACACCGTGCGATTCATAAGTTATCGTCTCTAAATGTATGTATAGAGCGTAGGAGCAGGTCGCAATTTAAAAAACACATACAAACAAATATTGCACAGCAATTTTCACGTAGAAAAAAAATAGTTTAGTACTTTCAATATACACGTACTTTCAAAAAGCCAATATAAATACAATCACAGAATGTCTTAATAACCATGTATTTAATATTAATAGGGTTCAGTGTAAAACCGATAGACACTGAAATAGCAATAGGTATTATAGGCCTACCTATTGTAAATTCAACAGGAAATTGACAACTAGTAGAATAATCATTGTATAATTTATTAATTACCACCTACAAGAATATGGATATCTTTATGCATATTAGATGGATTGTCTGATCCACGACACCCCTCTTGTCAAACAGTAAAAGTCGGATAAATTATTGTTTATCTAAGCTAAAATAGTGATTTATGCATGGTAAAGGCAAGCTTATATACATGGTCGAGGGGCGCAATTTTTCAAAACTAATATTTCTGCAGCCCCCTAGAGGGGGCGAATGATTTGTATATTAGGACTACAACCAATATACTGCCGATTATTGCTCGCTCCTTAAGTAGTTACAATCCACTATAATTTCTTAATATGCAATTACAAAAGCTATCCAAATGTCGTAGGCAATTCTATGAGGGCACCTCCAATATATAGAGTGTATGACTAATAATCAACGATGGTCCGCAGATGCGAAACATAAATTCAAATTGGTTTAATAACTCAATTGGAATCATAGTGGCAGACGCCCCTATTTAAAAGTATATGCGCCCACATAACTTTTTTAAAGCCGTGGCCCATCAGGAGAATACCCGATCGTCGAATAGTGCAGTCCGCCCTTGGACACGGTGACTTATAAATCCCACGCTATGATATGCTCAGCTGGTAACTAATAATGGAGGCTAATTATAAAATGTAACTCCCGCCAAAAGTATTGTAAAATTAATATTGTTATTATTTTAAATAAAAATTAAATAAATCATTTGAAATAAATAAATATATTGAAAAACGTACACCACTCGCATTCCAGTATGAAATTATCAAAATGCCACATATTTCAGCTCTGACAGGAATAATACGTTGAAGATTTCTAAAAAATCTGTAACTCACAGGAAAAATATAAAATGTAACATAATTTTCATCCTTGTCAAATAATTCTACTCTGTAGACATTTAGATTTGCAGTTGACCAGTTCAAGTAGCCGGACTGTCGGGTGATCCTCCATTGCTCTATAAGAAATTGAAGACTTCTTTCACTATATTACCATGTTTTAGATATGTTTCTATTAATAATGTTAATGTACATGTCTATAAAAGATGAATATATATATATATGAATTCTGCTTCATGCACTTATATTAAGAAAGATAAAACACGTTTCTAAAACGTTTTTTAATAGTATTATATATTTGATAATGTAGGCTATAATTATTGATATTTTAGTTGGTAATATCTTTTCATATTTTACATGTATAATTTTAAATTGATTGTAATACATTTATCAATTTTTTCAGTAATGCTCATTGGTTTAATTTTTGAAGTTACTATGTATATGTATCGTTATTTTTTTTAGATTTAAGCCTTTAAATTCAAGATTTAAATAATAATAATGAAGTGCCAAAATAAATTATTAATTCATATATAATTTATTCAATAAATCCATTTATTTTTCATAAAATTTATTTTACTTGCTGCGCATGCCATTATAATAACAATAAATATTAAAATAATATAAGATTGTTGTCATAAGATAGCAAATTTATCGCCTCTGTTTTTAACTCTATCATTTAAGCATCAAAAAGGGGATTTACCAGAAGTAGAATCCTCGGTTGCATCTGTAAAACATATTGATAAACAATGTATTTACTATGTTTAAGTGGGTAGAAAAATAGTTATGTATATTTGTTATAATATATCAATACTCTATTCCAATAACGCAGATTAAAAAAATGTCAATTATAAAAGAACACTTTGCTTTCTATATTTAAAAAAAAACATAATACGCCTTTTACAAAATGTTATTATATTCTTATAAAGTTTTTACAATTGTTTTACAAATTTTTACATACTGGCTGCTGCCTCTATTGTTTAAAAGTAATGAAACTATTATATAAAATTAAAATAATAAAACTGTTTTACTCCTTTATAATAGACTGAATACAATTTTTTTATATTAATACACATGTTTTGATTAATCTAACAATTTAAACACATTATAATATCGAAATAATATATAGATTTACAATGGCTTTTAATACACAATTCCGCCATACAAATATGCAATTAAACAAACACTCTCATAGAATTTTTTTAAATATGGGTTCGGATTTTATCAAAATAAGGCACCAAGTACTATTAGGCACCATATTAACTACTATTTATTTTTTAATATGGATCATTTAATTGAGAAGCATGTTTAAATGTCATTGTATATATTATTTCTTATATCGATAAACATATAGGTACACAATGCTAATAAATGAAAAAAACAGAAAACTCGCATAAGTTCATCATACACGTTTAATATTGTTTTAATCCTATATACGAATAGGACTGTTTTTTTAGGGAGGGACAGAGGGGAATTGATGTACTGATGAACTTATTGGTGTGATGTTGACGTATAGCCAAAAATCTTATATAGAACTTCCATTAAACATACTTTTTTTATTTTCTTTTGTTGTTAATAACTCACTCCCTAGATATACTCAGCTCTGCAGCTGAAGTACGTACACACATATATATATAGGTTTGCGTTATAACAGTGAAACGTCCTCATCAATTTTAATGTTTATTTACTTGTTTTGTTTAAAATGAATATAATACGTGTGTTTTCTATCTACAGAATCGTAAGCACTATAGGTAAATATATCATTTATTCAAAAGTAATTTAGGCATTTTAATTTTATGAGGATACAACTTACTGTATCTTACCAAAATTTTTTTAACGATTATATATATAGGCTATAGGCCTAGTCTTTAGATTTAATGGACGACCACAACGGATGTTGATCATAACAAGCGAATATAAACGAAACGTTGTTATTGATGAACGTAAACATGTGCGAAATTGACGCAGTGCTAAAAATGGCTTTCACATGCACAACAATTGGAAGAGAGCAGCCAATCTTGAGTAGTATATATTAAGTCTTGAGTAGTATATATTAGGTCTTGAGTAATATATATTAGGTCTTGAGTAGTATATATTAGGTCTTGAGTAGTATATATTAGGTCTTGAGTAGTATATATTAGGTCTTGAATAGTATATATTAGGTCTTGCGTAGTATATATTATATCTTGAGTAGTATATATTAAGAGCTCTTGTTTTGTAGCAATATGCAGGTAAAGCTTGAGATTATAATTTGTGTTGCTTTAGTGCGAATTCAAGGTTACCAATGCAAGTTTTTGGAATATTATCTAATTTTTATAACAAATCCGATGAAGTTTTATCATTACATACTCCTGTAACTTTGTGCATGTGTCACTTAAAAAATAAAGCTTATGAAATATTTTTTTAAATCTTAGTATTAAAGAAATTATTATCGATGCTTCTTGAGATATCTATGAAAATCGCAAATTTATTTATTAGTACAAAGTATCGATCAGTGGAATCGAAATCACACGCTAATAATATTCTTCAGTTGTGTTTGCTGTATGTTGGATCGATGAATTTGGCGTTTTACCGTGCCTGATTAACATTCACCAATTCGCCAACCATATCTTGTTTTCCATTTTTTATTGATCCTTTTTAATAAAAAAATTTCCAACTCGATTTTAACCGTTCTAATTAAATAATATCGGTAACTGTAAGTATTACGATAGGTGTTATAATAGTGTTTGAAAGTAGTAATTATAATATATGAAATACAACCCATTCTTGTTAATTCTCGAACAATTTTATCTTGTTACCTTGATCCGTCAAGTCGTCTACGACTTCTGGTGATAGCCATGACAGCTTTTCGCCACTTGCCTTGATGCCGTTTTCCTTCTATAATCCCAAGCATTACATATATTTCTAGGCAAGCTCCTTGCTTCCGGGAAATGTGGCTAAAGAAAGAGAACTTTCGTTTTAGAATTTGGGCATACAAAGGTGTGGGGCTCCCAACTTTTTCCAAAACTGCCTCGTTTGTCCACTTGGCTGTCCATGTAAGTCTGAGCATCTTTCTCCAGCACCAAAGTTCGAAAGCATCGATTCTTTTCCTATCTTCCTTTTTTAATGTCCAAGTTTCTGCTGCATAGGTTGCGATGGGGAAAACCAAAGCATTAACTATTTTGCATTTCGTCTTTATTGACACTTCTTTGACTTTCCATATCTTCCAGAGGTCTGACATTGCTATTCTTCCTAAGATTATTTTTCTTCAGATTTCTTCACTGCAGCCTCCAGCGTCCATTATCTTAGAACCAAGATTATGGTTCTAATATGGATAACTACCTTATTATTTCCTATTTTGAAATCTAGGATGCGTTCCGATGTCATCACTTTGGTCTTCTTGATATTTAGGAAAAGTCCCGCTTTTTCACTTTCAGTCTTTACTGCTTAAATAATATTTTCCAAATATTCTTTTGTTTCTGTAATCAAGGTAGTGTCGTCCGCATATCTAAGATTGTTAATATGTCTTCCTCCTACTCTGATCCCATAACATTTGTTCTCCAAGGCATTCCTCATTATCATTTCACTATAAATATTAAATAAATAAGGGGATAGTATGCAGCTTTGACGCACTTCTTTTCATTATCAAACCACGCTGTGTCTCCAAATACTGTTTTAACCGTTACTTCTTGTTTATCATAAAGGTTTTGCAGGAGCTGAATCATATGTTTAGGTGCTCCAATTTGTTTGAGAACCATCCAGAGCCTATTGTGTTCTACACAGTCAAAGGCTTTACTGTAATCGGTAAAAGACATGTAGATTTCTTTAGTTGGCTTCTTTGGGTTTTTTCATAATCCATCTAATGTTGGCAATTTGGTCTCTTGTTCCTCTTCCTCTCTTGAATCCGGCTTGTTCATCTGGCAGTTGGCTAATCATAAACTCAGTAGGCCTCATTTGTATTATTTTGAGCATGATTTTGCTGGCATGTGATATTAGCGCAATTGTTCGGTTATTTGAATATTCTCTAGTATCACCTTTATTTGGAAGGGGCACATAAACAGATCGTTTCCAATCCTTTGGCCATTCTTTCATCATCCTTCTTTTTTCATCCCTCTTTTTCATCATTCTTTTTATGCCCTCTTCCCCCAGGTTTTTGAAAAGCTCAATGGGTATTTCGTCAATCCCTGGAGACTTGCCATTCTTTAAGTCCTTCATTGCTTTTGATAATTCGCTTTCTATGATATCTGGTTCATTCTTAATGTCTTCTTTCATAAATATGATTATTTGATTCTTGTCTTTCTCATATAACTTTTCAACATATTCCTTCTATCTTGCCTGAACCTCTTCTTCTTCCGAAACATTCCTTCCTCCATTGTCCTTTAGGGCTCCAGCTTTAGCTGTCAATTTTCCAGTGATTTTCTTTAATCTTTTGAAAAAGGTCTCTTGTTTTGACTGCTCTGTTATTTTCTTCTATTTCAGAGCACAGTTTTTGTAATTGTTTTTCTTTGTCGTTTCTTGCTTGGCGTTGGAATTACGCATTAAGTTTTCTGATTTCTTTGCGGTCTTCTGCAGTTGTACATGTTGCTTTACTTTTCCTTTGTTCTTTCGTATATTAATGGCACCAGTTGATAGCCACGGACTTTTCTTCTTCTTCTTTATTTTTGGGATGTGCATTTCCGCTGATTCTTTCACTATCTCTTTGACGTTTTCCAAATTTCTTCTGGTTTTCCTTCCTCGAAGTCTAACAGATTAAAACGGTTCTTTACTTCTACTGCATATTGCGACTGAATTGCTTCAACATTGTATCTGGAGCGAGTTTCTTGCTTTCGTTTTGCTTTAAGTTTTACCTTCAATTTGAAGACCAAGAGTTCATGGTCAGATCCGCAGTCTGCTCCAGGAAGGGTACTAACTGTTTGTATGCTGCTTTTCCACTTTTTAGCTATTGTGATGTGGTCGATTTGGTTTTTGAATTGCCCATCGGGGGAAGTCCATGTGTACAATCGGCGTTTGGGTGGTTTGAACCAAGTGTTTGCAATTATGTGGTTCTTTTCTTGACAAAAGTCTATCATTCTTCTGCCACGTTCATTTTGCTTACCCAATGTTCGGTAGACCAACAAAAAGCTAGCCAAAACTCTTTTTTTATGACTGTGCCTATATGGTTAAATCAATAACCTAAATGTCATGGATAAACTCCTTACAGCTAATTTGGCGTTACGTTTCTTTTTATTGCGTATTCATTTTGAATTTCAACATTCCATAGTCATTTAAGTTGGTCGTGTCTATATCGTACAATAACCACTTAAACGGATGATGGATGACCTTTATTTTTTTCAATATCATCAAATCACAATTAATTAAAATGTAACGGTTTTCAGATGAAATGTATAGTTTTGATATGTAATCAATCTTTTATAGTAACATCTATGATTTATGGAAATATATTGAGCACTAAAATTAAATAGATGGATAACAAATTGAATTAAGTTCAAGTAAAAATATAATATACGGCATAATAATTGTCTTGTAATACTTTTAAAAACATAACTCGATATTTATTAACGTTAACTATACTATGGTAGAAAATAAGGGGTAGTTTTTCAGATATAAATCAAGTACAACTGTTTTAAGAAACGGTAGAGGTATAATATATTATTCATGAGTTTGTTGCTCTGATCTACTGTCACCTAACGGGTAAAACGGGTGCATGAGTTATATCAGAAAACTATCTTTTCTATACTATTTTTACTTTTTTTCGTATGCGTGAAAATTAATAAATATTTCGAGACTTTATTACAGTTAGCGGGTTGCTATTAATTATTGTCATTTTAGGTTCAGCTAGTTATTTTAAAGAAAAGTAGAGACGTATCGTTTTCATACAGCATTTCTACTAAGACCCCATTCCAGAATTAGTTTCATTTCTATGTCTACATCCTTTAACATTTTTTGATATATCTTTATTTTCTTAAAACAGAACTAATAAATTTGATTTATGGAAAACGTCTATGATTGTAGGAAGGCATCAGTTCCAATTAAGGTTCTTTAACTCTCAAATAAGTCAGTGTCTTTAGATATTTTTTTACTCTTTTTAATTTTCACTTTCTTCTTTTTGTTTTACTGAGAAAAAATGAGGAAGTCAAACAAATATTTAGAACCTGTGTAGATAAAACGTGCTGTTTATTTGAATTGTGGTTTGATCAAATGAAATCAAAGTAGTATATTATGAATTATTTCTGTTTTAATTTACCCTAATATTTTTTAGTTTTATTATAATGAATAACATGATGTATTTGATTGGTATTGATGTATAATTTCTGGACATTATATCGGTTTTAATTAGCAATTTAATCGACCAGTTTGCTTTCAGTACATTTAAATAAGGAACATAATTAAGTAATTAAACATAATTAAATATATCCATTACAAATACACACATACATATTATACAAGCAATCACCGGAAATGGAGGTCCTTGTAATTTTATCGGAAAATAGAGTCTCGAACTTCTGTCTTCCATATTTGAATATTTTTAAAACAGAATTATTCCTAACATTTTTGTTAATTGTTAATGTATTAACTTACAACCATAAAATGAACTGAAAAAAACATTATTTTCTCATCAAAACTAGGTTTATTAAAATGTTCTACTTCTGACGGTAAAATATTAATTGTACGTTTAACTTACAAAATAAGTGCAGTTATCCACAAATATTAACAATCAATGGTTGTGCCACATTTTTACGATGTTATTTACGGTTAATAAACGAGAACTAATAAGGTTGTTACCATGGCAAAATAACATTATACACTTTAAAGAAAGTCGACTTTTCTTTTTAAAAACGGACTAACAATAGTTAACTGCTGACTAAAAACAACTATAATATGTGAATAAATTAACGCTTTTCTTATATACCATTTTAAAATTTTCATTTAAATATACTGAGTATTAAACTCTTAATTCGGCACATTTGGCTCGTCCTTAAACGGTGAGTTTTAATGGCAATTGTTTAAATTTTAGTATAAAAAAATTACAAATTAAAAAATAGCTATTATATAGCCATTAATTTTTGTTAAATGAATTTTAAATTTTAATTTATTATAGAAAATAAAAAGGAAACCGTACAATTAATAAATTGAACGTGATTTTAAATATCTCATGTGAGTATAAATATTATAGAAAAAATAATGACTTATTTTCTTTCCGAACACTTTTCTATACTATAATTTATAGAACCAACAAATGAATTAACACTTCCTGTATATTGTTTTTTATGACTAATACAATGCACCTACTTTAGGCTTTTAATTATATACTATTATAAGTTTGAAAAATAAAATTATTTTATCATTTTCCAATATAATAATTGATTTCGAAATATGGTAACCATTATTGCGCGCACACTAATAAGGTTCCCAATCCATCAAACATTTATTAACAATTTATTTTAACATTAACAAAAATTATACCGTCTTTCTAACCAAATGTTAAAGAAAGTAATACCTTTTTTAAAGAAAATTGGAACGATTATACTTGGTACATGAAAAAAGTATATTAAAATGATTAATATTAGAATACAACACAAAGCACCATTTACAGCAATTATGTTCAGTGTACAGTGAAACTCTTCAGACACTTTTTTCTTTTCTTTTTTTGTATATTCAGTTTCTGAAACATAATTATAAAATATGTAATATGGATTTAAAATATAACATAAAACAAAAATATTAATTGTGTTTTTATAACTTTTCAATCATGATTTAAACCAGCGTTTATTCATTTTAAACAATTATTCTTTCTAGGAACTCTGTTATGTTTGAAGTAATCTTTCAAAGAAAATACGTTTTTTATTTCTTATTTTTCAGTCCATGGAGCGTGAATGACTGTCATCTAATTAAGAGGAAGTAATAAGGAGTAATTTTCAATAACATACAAATATAACTTTTTTTCTAATAAACCGTTATTTAATATAGTTGAGGTAGTTAGTTGATTAATTAGTTAATATTTGACCCAATTCAGATGAGGAATATCACAGTGCACAAATTGAAATAAATAAGTCCTGTAATTATAGTTAGATATATAAGACTAATAATAATAATTTAATCACTTAGAAGTTTAACATTAAAATATTATAAATGAAGTAATACTAATTTAATAATCACTATATATATATATATTATTAAATCCTATTGTTAAACATAATTCTAAATGTATATTATATGTACAACATTTTCCCATAATTTTCGGTCATTTAAATAGGAGATAGAAAAGTAATATATATATATATATAAACTAAAGAAATATCAAATATTTTAGCAGAAATATGTTTAAAAATTAAAAATAATAATTTCGAAACAAAAGAAAAATTATTTATTTTTAGATTGTGATTGTCATGAACAGTTATTGTTCTATGCAGAGTTATTTTTGTTATGATAAAAAGATTGATAACAAATATACAATTAATTTCGATCGTTATTGTAAAATTTTAATTTGATTAAAAAACGTATTTATTTTACCGAAGAGTCTTCAAGTCGATTTAATTAATTAACATTAATTTAAGAAATAAAGTTTTTCATAAATATTACATATAAATACTTTTTAATTATAATCTGCAGATTTCAACATTTTGAGAGTGTTAGATATTCAAAAGCATCTAGCTATGCTATCTATATATAGAAAAAATAGTATAAATAGTAAATTATGAATGAAAATTGTATGTTAAATTTTCTGCTATTGAAAATATTTACTAATTAATTATTATTCACTAAATTTGGGGCTAGTCAAATTGTTGAAAGCATTATCTTCAACATAAATTCATTTTACATAAAAGTAGTTTACTATCAATTACGCTCTAAGAAAACCTCACTTAGTAAGACAAATATTATGATCTATCACATCACTAATAGCTATTAAATAATTCAAATATAGTCATGTAAAATAAGTAATTTTAACCTTGATCAAAATCCCAAAATTTAATATGGATAGATCGCAGAAATCAGATTGGAGCAATACTGTTTTTGAAAAAACTCTTTCTATCACATCTTAATTTTTGCCAATCCAACTAGCCAATTTTTCTGTTTGATTGATTCATTTTTTTAATTTAATTTATATAATATTATATGGATAACATTTATTTTGCTTTGCTATTTTACAGTAAACCAACCATATGCAATGAACGGCCAATGTTTATGAAGTATAGTTTGGGTATAGTTACACTCTAAAAGTAATTTTGTATTCAATTTATAACTATTTCTATCTAGTAATAGTAAAAATTAATATATAACTTTAAAAATTTGTTACATTTTATTTGTATTGTATTCCTTATACTCAATTTGTATTATTAATACTGAAAAAGTTTATTATGACTATGTGTATACGATTAGTACAAATTAATGAAGAAATTTGGAAGTCATAAATTGACATCATTATAATTTTATTCGGTCCATATAAGCAAGTACTTAAAGTTAACAATTTGTGTCGATTCTTTTTTTATAATTTGCATAATATGCTGGTGCATAGCTACTAACACGCAAATCATAAACAAATACTGGCGCCGTTTAATTCAATTTATATATCAGTAACATCATAAAATTTAGCCTATTACAGTGAGTTTCGTAATCTATTACTTGTTGAGACAGCCATTTTTTCGTTTATGTAGGTTATAGAGAATTTTCTGAGAATTGTTGAATGAATACATTGCACTGATTTAGAATAATCATTCAGGTGTGTTTTTTCTTTATATAATACACTTTTCTGTATGAAATACACTAACAGGAATGGCAGAGTGACCTGCATTGGAGCAGTTTTAATGCACAAAATAATTCTGGTTTGTAGCGAACATAGTATAGTCGATCGCTATCTAACTTTTCATTAGTATAAGAAGACTATTTTTGTTAAAGTTTACCACAATAATTTTGATCGGAAGTGAGTAATTTTTTGTGTCGCACGATTGTATATCTAGTATTTTTAGCAATTTTGTTTGAAATTCAAAAGAATTGTTCTGCCACTATAAAATGAAATTTACAGTTAAAGAAAAATATAGAGTGTCCTTTATTTATATTGACATATATAAAGCGTAGAGTGGTGCCTAAGAAAATGTTTAATTATTGATATTTTTTCAGTTAGTTTATATTAATACTTTTATTAATTACTTTTATATTAATTATGTGAAAAAATGATTCCGCACGTCATGCTGCTTACAGCTTTTAAAGATTATAAACTGTAATTTTAAATGAATTTTTTTATTTATTCATATTTTGAAACAATTAATAGAGAGCTACATACATTCTCATCGTAGATTATCCTGCATACATGAAGCATACAATGTTAGGAAAGAAAATAATTATATATATATACCGAATAATAAAGTATGCATTTTTATTAATAAAATTATACTTTTTACATCGATTAATTAGCGACTATGAATAAGCGATTTGGAGTGCACCTTGTACTTTCTGATTTTGTTATTAGAAATGTATGATCGTTATGAAAGCTCTCATCTGTGATAATATTAATATAAAATGACATATTATATATATATATATTCTTAAATAAATTTGGTGATGTATTTATCCAATTTATAGCCTGATTAATTATTAATAATATTATATATATATTTATATAGTTTTCTGATTAATCAAATTCTTGTTATTTTTGTATGCTTTGTAGTTCATAAAAAATACAAATTATTCTTCTAATTTAACCCTTCGTCCGTGGAGGGGGGTATACCATTTATTTCTTCAAAGAAATGAAGTTTTTGTTGAACGATGTAATGTACGACCCTGATTTTTTGCTCAGTGGGTAAAATACTTATATGTAACTAAAAATATAATGTCGAGTATTTTAACAAACCAGGAAAAATTGTATTATTATTATTGATTGAACTATTTTATAATCCCCCCTTGGGTTTTCTTACTTGCCGATGATATTAGGAGCTAAACTGTAACATTAATAGAAGAAATAAGTTTAACATAAAATATATAATATTAACTTAATAAATATAATTAATTATTAAAATAACTCCCCTCCACGGAGCAAATCCTAAAAATAGGTTCGAAGGGTTATTTGATAAAATGATTTCATAAAGAGTCCTGTATGCTTACATTTCAACTTGTTTTTTTTAAATACACAAATTTATTTCGTTAAATTTTCAATATTTTTAATTACCTAGTTAATTAATTAATTAATTAATTTTCTTGTTAAATTAATTGACATAATAGTAAAAATAATATTTGTTGTTGTATATCACTTTATTTTTCATAATGCTGAGTCAATGATATTTATTTGTCTATCGAATTTGCTTATAAGTTTGAGTAACTCTATAATCATTGGAATGCGTATTCAGTAGGTAAAAGTAGATGACACAGAGTGGGTCCACATATTTGATATTAGTAGGAGAGGAGGTTTGCGCCCTGCCCTGTTCAAACAGACTTTTTACGGGTTAAAAAATTAAAATAGGGCAATCAATTGTTGTACGTTTTAATATATATTATTACTATTTTATATACAATTATTGAATATAAATTTGGCTAAAATTATTAAATGCAATAATAAGTAACGCTTAAGCTCATTTTGATATTTAGAGAATGGGATAGTTTGGTAGTTCGCACTGTTCTGATTTTGTTATTTATTTCGTTCTCACCGGAATTGTGTACAATATATTTATAAATTCCACTTTTCATTCCCATGATATATATTATGATAACGAATAAAGACATATACATTTATTTGTTATTATAATGTGAGTTTACGAAAGAAAACAATAAAAACTCATTGAGAAGATTTTTTTTAAATGACAACATTAAGAATTAAATGCAGTTATTATACTATACCAGTTATAAATTAAATTCATTTATATGAAAAGTCTAATTGCAAATATGAACATCGCTTACGTAATTTACGCAGAGTAAAGGTTTAGCTCCAAGGAATGTAAAAATAAGTTCCGTATTTACGCGATCAAATAAACTATAATATAGGCTTTGTGAATTTCTTAATTTCTAGCTTTAATTTGAAAGTTTTTCATAATCTAATAGTTTTCCCCCTAATTTCTGAACAATACTAAAAAAATTAAAACTTGAGCTGTTTAAGGTTTATTTAGTTTTATAGATTTGCGTGTTTGTAGCGTCATTTTATTTATTTAGATTGTCTGCTTTTCCACTGTTTCCGAACTTGCCTATCCAGATTTTATTCAGTTAAGAAAACTCTTTCTCGCTCAAAACAATGTAATTTCAAACCTAAACCCACACAAGCACGCAACGTTAGATTTGTAGAATTTTACATATTTCACAGAGTTCTCTAAATTAGTTAAAAATCAAATTTGTATTTTACTAAATAGAGTATATACACTTAAATGTAGAATTCTTTAGTGTTAGAGTTCTACTATTAGATTAGATTTGTTCTAATTGGTATCCACTATGAGGCACACTATAGACAATTCGAAGTCTATTTTTTGGTATGTCCGCTGTTAGGCCACGAAGTCCACACACAGGTCTATATTAGACTTGTTCAGAAAACAATAAACCATCAATGCTGTATAGACTGTCCTTAACTGTCTAATTTTCTGCCAAAACAATGCAGCTGCTAAAAACGGGGTTGCATGAAGTGGATGGGAGCTTTTGAGGACGGAATAGAATGATCGTATCTATCATACAGGACGTATCATACGTACCCCGACAGGAAATTGTGGAGGTAGGGCGGCTTAATGAGGAATATGGCGGTGTGGGTTGGATTAATTATTTTGAGTTACTATTCATTGATTTGTGCGGCGGTTTAAAATAAAAATTGATGACAGTAATTGTAAGTATAGAAATGGTAATTAATCACTAAATATGCTTTCATTTTATACATTGTTTGAATCATGTCGAAAGGTATATAAATAGATATAAATAATAAATATATATGTAATCTGTGTTATTAATTATATAGTAATTATATTATTACTATATTAATTAATATATTATAAATAAAATAAATAAAATATATAAAATATATAATAAGTATAAAAATATATATAATTTTAATCAATAAAAATAAATGTGCAATATTATAAACTTATGAGTTCCTAGCGACTTTGGACACGTGGCTAAAATGTAGGCGGTTAGATTAGTAAAATTCTAAATTGTGAATTTTACGATTATATTTTAATCGTGCATACCAAGATTTAGATTAGTTCATGGTTTTCTAATGTTAGATTAGAGGTATAGAATTCTAGACTTTCGACTTCTACAAATCTACATTTAAAGTCCTGCAACAGCAGATAAAATTTATTGTTCTCTTTGCACCTTCTTGAAATGTTTCTTTTACTCAATCGCTATATGTTTGCTCTTTTAAATTTTAAATTATATTTCATCATATTATTTCTCTTAAATATAAATTAATCTCTAATTCTCCTAAATCAGCGCCTTATTTCGAGGCATAAACAATCCCTGATAACACCTGTAATAATACGGTTAAGATGTAATAATGCGTATTTAAATCTCAAATATTCTATCCATAGACATGGTGCATTGATATAATAATTTGCTTTATTTTTTAATTGATTCCAATAATTCCATCAATTTTAATGCTTTGGAGTCCCTCATGAAAACTACTTTAATGACTGGCTTAATCATAATGTTGAACGTATCAATATCGGTCGTATATTTGCTTTTAATCTGGTTATATCTTGTTATATATCCTGTTGATATTAAAAATAGTGCTATTTTTTATTCAATATTTATGGTCGTATTAGTCTACCAAATTGCGAAACGAATAATTAGATGAAAATTATGTTTTTTTGTCTTATTATTTCAAAGGATATATATTTTTATTTTTCCTAAAATTAACTATTGAGTTTAATATAACAGATTTCTCAATTAAGTATGATAGAAATATACTGTACAATATGTTCGTTTCTGTAATAAATGTTTATGTTACTTTAATTTTTATAAAGTATTTAATTTAAAAGTAGAACGATATACTTTCATGATATTTGTAAGATATGCCTATTGACTATTACATGTTTTATTTAACCACCTTTGTTGTCCCTATTATCAAGACGGATATATTATGCACAAAAATAAATGAAACAGAAGATACTGTATAACTACTACTAATATGTACATTCATAAGCGAGATGAATATAATTAATTACAATAGCAGATGGAAATCATGACGCAGGTTGTTAAAATCAGAATGTATTAGTATAACTTGTGTCATTTGTACAACATTAATTTATTGAAAATGTATAGAAATGTTGACAAAAGTATATGGTATAGTGAAATGATTATAATTATGTTGCATTCCATTTGTAGAATTCGTCATAACTTGCGTATATTTACTATAGTATTGTATGTGGCATTCTAGCTGCGGTAATATTATATTATCTTTTATTGGTATATTAATATTTTGTTCCATATAATATGTTTATTTAATGATTACATAAAAAATAGATTATTGTCAAAATCAATTGATACAAAAGCAAAATTGAGCAAAGGTGAAATCTAACTGAACTGATAATAGTAATATTTGTCTGCATCATAGAATATTTGTAAGCTTTCATTTATTGTGGCTTTTGATAACTAATATTTTTAGAACGTTAAGTTATAAATCTATTATTTAATTTATTAAAAGTTTTACATAAAAATGTGATATAGTTTGATAGTAATTGTTTTTAAGTAAGTATATTCAAAGAATTCAATTGTTTACTCATTATTATACTGCTAGGCACAATGTCAATATTAAAGTCAATGTTTTATAATAATTTATAAAATTTTAATGCTTTAAATTAATTTTTGGTTTTTCAAGTATTACGTAAACATTTTCATAGCAAGTCATTGTAAAATGCATATTGCATAGTTTTATTCGAATATATAAATTGATGAAATTTCATTTTCTGATCGAAATAGCCAGTGCACTAAATTAACACCGTACCACAAAATCGGCTCACTAAATGTTTACTGGTAGATATTGATCGGTTTTGTTCATCTCTTGTCACAGTATATCTTCCACTAATATTTTTAGCTAATACTACTCCATTTAGTTAATTCTATATTGCTTTCTTCCTGTCGTGGTGATTGAAATTTCCGACACTTTGACTCGAGTCAATAAGCTGAGTCGTGCAGTTTGTGATTACGCGCGGGAAGAGCTCGACCACTCACTAAATCATTGCGGGTATCTAGGAGTTCAGTTCAGTTTGGTTCGATTTGATTTGATAATATTCAGTGTATTCTGGTTCCCTTCGTCTAAGCCTAGCCTCTGACTATGTGCAGCGAGCCTATTTGTAGAAAGAAGCTTGTCAACAATGTAGTAATGCGGCCTTCGAGGTGTCGACAATAATTGATTTGGTTAAAAGAGAGTAGTTAGAGAGTTAAAAGAAAGTTAAATGAGAGTAGTCATATCTGTCCTTATTTGTTTTGTTATATAATGCTGTATCAAAATGATCTGAGTAATACTGTATTTATACAATAAATTATAATAGTACAATTGTGTGGCGCTATGTCAAACTATGAGACCGGCACAGATTTTTCTTACTTTACTATACTGGAAAACAAATCAAATGTTTATTTAAAAGCTACAATTTAATAGCAAGAAAATGTATTTTTGTGCCGACAACATCAGTTAGGTACAGGAAGGTACAATTGTTGTAGAATTAAAGCTGAGATACCCATTCAAGCAAGTTAGCAAACGTGAAGCTTTGCAAGCAAAAAAATGGTTGGTTGATAAAAGTTGTTGTGAAAAAGATTTTTATTTTATTAACGTCATTTCTTTATAGTTAATACAACTAGGTTTAAGTTGTATTGCTGAGCTGGTTGAATACATTTTACGATACGCAAGAATCCCCACTGGGAGACTCCACGCATTTCAAGATTTTTTGTTGTAAATATATCAAATGATAAAAAACTGGAAAATTGTTCATTAAGTCAGTAAAAGCCAGGATACTTGACCTAACTGCCAAGAAGCAATTTAAAATATTAAAGGAAAATGTTTAATTTAATTTGTCGCATTTTCTTCTGCATTTTTTTGTAGATCTTTATATTATTGATTAATATTTATTGTCAGAAATATGAAACTCTACGTTGCCACATGGGAATGTACGAGTTAAGTCAATATGAATAGAGATCTCCTTCGATAAATCAATCATAGATCTGTGGATTGTATGCGAGTCTCTTAAAGTGTATGACTTGTAAACTTTGTTGGCATAGCGAACACTACAGATGATGATACGTTGTGTGATTCACCTCTACCTACAAACAAGGTTTAGAGTTCAGTGACTTAATGCAGTGACTTGTTGAACACTGTAGAGGAAAGAATAAAACTGAAAGTACGATGTGAAAGCTTCAATTTAATCAACACTTTAGGATATGAAAAAGGAGAAAGGGGACAAAAAAGACAAATGCCGAACTATAATGGAATACTGTTAATCTGACTGCTTCAGTAACTAATAAACTTTTCGGTTTTTATGATATTCTAAACTACTAATGTTTCATAATGTAAATATTAATTAACTTTTACTATCCCATTTTCGAAGTTTTTTAATGCTACATACTCTGCACGGAATGACATTTACTGCATTCATAAATATAAAAAAATTAGGTGTAATTTTTATAACAATAGAATAATAAAAAAGTTATGTATTATTGGGTTAAACATATATTTTATAATCATTTTGTAAATAATAATATACAGGGTGTCCACGCTCCTAAAATATCCTAAAATTTTGAGGGACTCCTAAAATATCCTAAAATTTTGGCAAAATCCACAAAATCATCCTAAAATATCCTAAAAATAATTTGTGGTGTAGAAAAAAAAATTATTCATATTTTTTCTTCAGTAGGATTTACAGTGAGCTAATTTAAATATAATCTATAATTATATAATGATTCAAAATAAATTTAAAACACTAATTGAACATTTTCTTTTATTGAATCTTATCTTTTCGAAGGTCAGCCAGAGATAAACAATTAAGTATTGAAAACATAAGTGCACAAATTGAAAAGTCAGTGAATGCCTTGACTTCATAGTGCCTTCCTTCCTCCACCTTGTAACTTCGGGATAGGTGACCATCGAGGACATAGACCCGACTATACCATCTACCATCCATAGGGTTTAGTCCCAATTTTACTGGGCCCCTAATTCTTTGAGAATTCTAGTTGTCGTTTTCCACAACTCTACCGTGGACGGCTCTATCAATCAAATTAACAGTGTGTGCATTTACTTATTTTTAATTAGGTTTTTCGTACCATATTATAGTTGTTTTCAATTTGATTCTATTTGTAAATAGTTATTATTTTTTATTTAAGAACATGAGTTGTAGATACTAAGGAAAATAAAAAAAACTTATATTTGGTTAATTCACAAAAGTTATTAATAAGTAATGCTGAACTGCTTAAAAATTGTATTTAAATAATCTAATATTACAAAAAAATATCCTAAAAAAGACTGAAAATATCCTAAACTGATGTCGGTCTAAAAGTGTGGACACCCTGGTTGGGGGGGTTGTTATGCAGTAAAGAAATCGACCAACCTGAAAAGTGTGCAATACAAGAGAACATTAAAATACCGAACCGAACCGATCAAGTTTATAACTGTCCCAATAGTTGCATTTATTGTATACGACGAGGGATAAACGAGACACACACGTCACTAAACATGTTTCACAAAATTCAACGGTCCATTTTGACTGGTCCAGTGGTTCTAGATAGTAAAAAATAATGTCTCCGCCTATATAAGGTTCAACTTGACACATGAAGTTCGAGTTTGTATACGACACTTGTTACACCATGGAGCGGTAGGATCCCACGCTTTTCATTGAGCTCTTCAATTTGGGACATAATCAGATGTCTGTGATTCAGCGACACATGTTTAAATTATAACGCAGAAGATAAAAAAGGGTAAAATCTTGTTTTTAGTCTCTTTAACCCTTCGTGGGGGGGATTCCAATTTTTGTTCTAAAGAAATTAAGTTTTTGATTGAACTATAAAACGTACGACCCTGATTTTTTTACTCAGTGGCTAAAATACTTTTATCTAACTAAACAATATAACAAAAATAATTTCGAATATTTTTACATAACAGAAAAAATAGTGTTATTATTGATCCATTTTATACCCCCC
>JAUZND010044545.1:9713-20429 GCA_034780555.1 Coelogynopora nodosa | reverse complement strand
TTGTACATATATATTAATTCTTATTGTTTCAACATTAATGTAAACATATTACTACTGAACTAAATGTATTTTTATACTTATATATTACTATTATATTTTTAATGTACTATTTAAAAAGAAAATTTTCAGTTGCACCATAGCTTCCAATTCCTGGTGCTTGTTATACAAATATACGCTTATCATTATTATTATTATTATTATTATTATTATGCTAAAGGAGTGTACACATTTCCTTATATTTCTAAAAATCTGAAACAATAAAAAATCTAAGTAATAGTACCATTTTCTTACAAAACTAAAAATGTTCTGATATATTTTCAATTAAGGAATATGACATGGAACCCATGAGCCCTTTTCTCAATCATATCTGTATTACACATTGGTAGAAAGTTTTGTATTCCTAGGAATACATCATCAAACAGTTAAATACATGGTATCACTATATTTCATAAAAATATTTTAAAATGTGCTTTAGTCAAAAAATACAAGGCCAGGGTAATATTTTAAAAATAATATAAATATTTCATTTTGTAATTGTTATTTTCTGTAAGTCTTGAAAACTTTTTTTTTATCAATAGTAACTTTAAAGATCCACAGGAGTCTCTCCAAAATTATTTTTTTATTCCTATCCAATAATTTAAAAAAGATATAATTAAATATATAATATATTATTTATTTAAATATATAATTAAGTATACATATTAAATAATTTAATCTAATAAATTAGCTGAAATTATAATTTAAAAGTAAATACTATGTTTGTAAGATGTTTTAAATTACTTCAAATTTATCAGTGTAAAAAGAAAGACTGAATATAAATAAAATAATATTTTAAAATTAGATAATGCAAATTTCAATTATATACAATTTATGTGTTGTGAAATAACTTTTCATTGATATATAAAAAGTGAATGAATAATAAACATAAATAATAGTTTTAATTGTTATGTAATGTTGTTCATTGTAAATAGCAGCTTCCTGAATTAAAAAGTTTAAAATTTATTATTAGTTTCTTTATTTATCTAAATTATAGTATATTGTATGTATATAATATATTTTACTAATAAAAATTATTTAAATTATTGTTTTATTCATAATGTATATTAATTTTTAATTTTGGTATCAGTTTATAAAATATATGAAAATAAATGATTGTTATTTTCCTATAATGTAAGAAATATTTTAATAATTTATTAATAATTAGTTTAAAAACATGATACTTTTACATAACTTCAACTCTTTTAACTCATTTTCTAAGGAACTGTATGACCTGTAATACTATACTATGGTGTCTTACGTATGACATTAAAATTTGTAATTCTGAAAAAAATAGGTAGAAATGTTGATTGTAATTAAACATTGCTTTAAAAAATGGTTTAATCATATCATTATTAATTGATATTATGAAAACAAAAAGTAGTGGTTTTATATTGAAAAAATTATTCTCAGTAATATAATACAATAAGGCAGCATATTATTCATGCCAATATTCATTAATAATTAATGAGTAGAATAAAATTTTCTTAATTACCATTGAATATTTTTGCATGTTTCTCACTGTTTTTTACATGTAAACATTAACAGTATTGAGTCAAATACACTTTTATTATATATCCAGAATTTTTATTACACAATTATAGTTGACACACATGAGTATATTAAATGCATATATTCTTGAAAAAGGTTTAGAAAACACAATTGAAGCTGGATTGTAATTTTTTATTAAGAAAGGATGTTCATTTCTGAATGTTTATTTTTTGTTATTAATTTACAAATTATAGCATTTATTAATAGTACAATAATATTACAATACATTAGATATTCTAAAATATTTTCAAATTTTTTCAAAATAAATTATTGTAATATGTGATAACTTACATTGGTTAATTTAAACTTCAATATGTATAAACAATTAATTGATAGTTTATTTTTATGTGTTTGTTAGCAACTTTATATTTGAGAACATGTTTAACTATTTAATAGTCAATTTAATTAACAATTATTTTTTTAATTTCTAAAATTCCTACTAATTTAATCTTGAGAATCTGTGTGAGTTTAAGAGACTATACAGAATAATTTGTTTTTATGTTACAACATAAAAACACACGAAAAATTGTATACTGAAAAATAGATTAATTTATATTCTAAAGTAAAATGACATTATTTTAATAGAATATTACATTGCATTTTCGTTAATAGAATATATCTGGCCGATTAAGCACTAATTACATAAGCACTATTTGATACTTTAAGCGTTATTTGAATTTTGTAGTTTTAGCATTATGAACACTTAATTTTTTGATAGTTCAATTTTATGGAATATTATTCAAACAATAATGCTTACTTAATTTTATCAACAATATTAAACTTTTAATTTAGTACCTAATCATAATAAAGCTGCAACTTATTAATTTTCAATACTACGTGGATGGTTTGTCTATCTGAACCTTACCAGCTGTTGTTTACGTTGACCCTTTAGTATGACGATGCCTTCCGTGCGAGGAGAATCCAGCAATACACACTTCCCCATCGCTACAGAGAGGTAAGTTCCATATGCATCTTAAACATGTTCCTTCAGAAGTTCTTATTGTCAGGTTTTTGTGGATTTGTGCTTCTGTATTTATTACAATGAACAAAATTTATTTTACTAAGAATAATTTGTTAAGGAAGGTCCTTCGTATCAAGTTTTTGTTTATTATATATCTTTCATAATATATATTTTAAATTAATGCTATTATATGAACAACATAGTCAAATTATAGTTTCATAATAATCAAATAACATGGAATAAGAAATTATACAGGCGAAATTTAAAAAAGTAGATTAACATTTTAATAAAACAGTAATTCTAATAATTTCGTTATATATTTTATGCAAATCTTTATAAATAAGTGTACAGTTTTCTGTAGCGGTATTATTATAAAATTCACAAAAATGGGAAATATTGTGTCAATAAAAGGCTACTTAGATTCCTCCATGTTTTTTAAAAGGTGGAATAATTTTTATTAATTTACATTATAATACATTTATTACCAAATACTTGTTTCAATTGTAAATACTTACTTACATAATGGTCATAATAAATAAAATAAGTATGTATTACTTGAATAAATATATAAATTTAAATAAAGGCATATGAAAGAAATAACTTAAAAATGTAGAATACTGATCTTATTCATTTGATTATAATGTTATCTGGGAAATAAATCGATTGCAGTTGAGCTGAATTACAGAATGCAATTTTACAGAAATGAATTATATATTGGTTTGTTTATTTATATAGACATATTATTTTCAAGAATATTTGAATTAATATTATACTACTTTTGTCATACACGTTTATCTTTCGATATTTTAACAGTTTACATATCTATACATAGCATCCTCACATTTCTAATTAATCAAGTTTTTATAAAGGTTTAGAAATAGTTTAATGAAATCGGAAAAAAGTGTTGTAAGTTGATTGAAAAAGTGTATAAACGTTGTAGTTCTGCCTAAAAGTATGGTCATAAACTCGTCTCATAAGTATATTTAAGAATCTTATATCTATGTCATAAATATGTCTTAGACTTCTAAACTCGTCTCATAAGTATATTTAAGAACCTTATGTCTATGTCATAAATATGTCTCAGACTTCTAAACTCGTCTCATAAGTATATTTAAGAACCAAACAAGCGACTCACATACCTATCTAATTGACACTTTGTCATATCTCGAGTCTACCTAAGATCAAACAAACCCTGCGATGAGGTGAGGTGAGTAAGGTACACGTGTATCGTATCCAATCATCCCCCTCTCCCCCCCCTGGGGTCCAGCACCCCTCGACCCGGCACGGGAGCACCTGCGTGATCGCCGACGACCGGGGCCATCTCCAGTCGGGGGTCCCCCGCTCCAGTGAGAACCCCTGGGGCCGGTTCGTCGGCACCTGGGACCTTCCCCGCAGGCTGCAGGGGCCCAACACCGGGAACGTGATGGGCCGGTCCAGGGAGGGCGTGTGTCGATTGGCGGGGCAGACGGAGCAGTGCGACCTGCTCATGCGGAGCGCTCAAGTCAGACCGGATCTGGTGAGCGGAGCTGGGTAGAGTAGCTAGCATGTGTCGGTCTGGAGGGGGGGTCTAGGTGCAGAGTCGACAATCCTCCTACTACTGGCTGAACAGACGTATGAGCTATTATTATGTTGTTATTTATCAAACATACGTCTAGAAATAATTATAACATATAAATATATAACAGATTTATTGTTTTTCCCTATCTTATATATTTAATTAGAACATCCTTGTCTCAACAATCGGCATGAAGCCAACTTTCATACCTTTAATATGTGAACAGTATATTAGCCTTGCATTTTTACTAATTTGGTTTTGCGCAATAATAAAAAAAACATTTTTTAAACTAACAGTGACTATTAATAATTACTGAACATTATGTAAACGACAAACGAACATGTAAAGGGTATAACATGCGATAATCTTTTGCTAAAATATCCCTATTTTGATTACACTGAAAATTATACTACTGCTCTTTGCTAAGTAGTACGATATTATCTGATTTTCCGTATAACAGTATTCATTCTCAATGACTTTATCGAATTCATTTAATAAATTGTCAAGTTAAAAGCGTCTGACTTTTCAGACTGATTCAGTCTCAATACGAATTCTATCTTATGTTCTCGATTTCTTTTGAGGGCCGTGAAGGGGCCAGGGCACATCCATCAGTTAACAGGGTATTTAAAAAAATAGAGTTTTTGATGTTAAATCCTCTGTAACAGCTAAAGTACGTTATCGATTTTTTTCTAACCACCACCAATCGATGCGCCATAAAATTCTCTATCGATTAGGTGGTATCCGCGATAGGTTTAGACGCTATATGAAAATGACACTAAGATGACATGGCCTTTTTGGCCCTTTTTCAAAATTTTAATGGCTGCCATATTTTTAATAATTAACCGATGACCTTGAAATTTTAACATAAAATGTAGGTCATCTGGGGACATATGATAGGCTATCAATTAATATTGAAACTATACTTACTTTTGTCAGGCCAATTAAAAATGTACTTTTAGGTAAGAGTACTACACTAAGAGAACAAATTTCAAATTTTCAATGGGGCGCCAAATTTTAAGTAGGTCAAGTGTGGCCCTGAAATTCTGGAATTCGTTTCGTCTTATTCGTGGAATGTTAGCAGTCAACTGGTCACGAATTCTTTTAATATGTCTCAAAATCAGACTAAATATAAGTTTTATGCAATTTTATAAAATTTGATGGTTCATCCGCATTGAGATTTTAAAGAAATATTGCATTTAAAATGGCTGCTTTTATTACTTTAATTATGATATCGTTGTGCTTTCAAAAAATACATATTTTATTACATTGGTATTAAGTAAACAGATAGACCGGGCGAATTACTGAATCCTCTATAATTAAAAATATTTTATTGATGACGTCACCGCTCTCTCTTGTATATTGCTCTGACATCACCAATGACGCAGTCCACCTCCTCTCCCCATGATCCCCTCACCTCAGCGTCGCTCCCTCTCCTGTGAAGGGAAACAGATGGCCCTCCAGGCCTGTCAGGAGGTGGCCACAGAAGCGGCCACTGCTGCCGTCGCTGAGGGCGCCTGTCAACAGCGGTACACTGCCGAGTGTCTTCAGGAGGTGTAGAGAGGGGGAGGGTGTCTCCCAGCCACCCCCCCCCCTGCTATAAGTCAGACATTGAGACAGAGCTGAATAGTCGGCTTCTTGAGTGTGTGCTTTTGCTTTTTGTATATTATTGAAAATGGAGTGCTGTGCGTGCCTTCTGCTCCTAATGTCATCAATTGTAATACGTACATTGTATTGTATACTAACTCTGACTGTTTTGTTTTGTTCAACGGAATTAATTTAAGGAATACATTTCTAAACTACAGACTATAGTGTGGTAGACAAACTCATGAAACGGTTCTTAAGATGTAATAGAATTTAATATTATATCTTTTCAAAGTAAATATGTCGTGTTATTCCCTGTATATCATCATTTCAGGATTAAAGGTTGCACTTTATCTACTTCTTTTATAATTATCAGATATATTAGATGACATCGCTTTCATTGATTATATTATAAACAAATTTCACACTGGAATAGTTTAATTTAATACAAGATACACAGCATACTCAAGATACCAAATTGATATTCTACCCCCCATTTTCAGGGATTACCTGGCAAGTATCTGTCCTCTGCACTGTGTATCTCTATTCTCCTTCCTCTGCATATCGTTGATCATGAACTTTCGCTCTCCACTGATTGTTTTCGCCGTCTATTTGATAGACACACGTGTTGTTTATTATCTTTTATAAAATATTAAAATATATATGTTTTTACTTGCTGAAACATGTTTTCTTTGTCTGTTGTTCCTTAACTGGCGGGTGATCTGAGACTGTTTCTTAGCTAAGCTCGATTTACAGTTTAAACATGTCGCAATTCTTACTTTCGAGTGAATCATATGAAACTCATTTTGAATTTAGTCATTATCTAAGAATTAATCATTTGATTTTTAATTCGATCTGATTCCATTTGAATCCCTAATCGTAAGAAGCACTTTCGGTACCCATTAGTTCCGTTGGAAGTACGCGTACTGGGGGAGTATTTCATAATATAATACAAAAAAGGTTGGTGGTTGGGGCCCATTCAATTGTTATTATATGTTTTATATTTTCTCTCATCAATGTGACTCTTAAAATGGTAAATTATTATTGATTAATGTTGTTATTATCCGAGTTATATTCGAGCGGAGTAAATATTTTTATAATTGTAATTGCTTTCAAAATTATAATAAAATTCCTTTTTTTATTATTTTTTATTATTATAATATTTCAGAAAAAGGATAATAATTCTTTTAAACCAATTATTTCTTACATTACTAAATATTGCCCATGTTGTTTTATGGATAAACAAGATGTACACACCTTCATCCTGTTATTTTGTGAACTTTGTTTAATCGATTTGTTACCACTCGATCTGGTAGAGTTAGTAAATTGTAAATATTCTATTTTTGCTATTATTTGTCATGTAGGGACATCTACCAATAATGGCCGCCACTATATTGTGTATGTAAAATCTGGTATTACTTGGTTCAAATGTGATGATATATATACAATTCAAATATCCAATTCAAACGTTTTCAATTCCACTACAACTTACATGTTTTTTTTTATAATTTAATTAATTAGGTGCTAAACTATGGCAACAGTGATGGTTGTGCGCACATAAACCGGTAAACTGCCGCTGAGGGTCCAAAGTTCTGCACCATCGTTTAGTCATCTTTTCTTCCCCATTTTATTATAAATATCAATTGTTACACGTGTTTTCTATATGATCCGGACTGTCACCAATTATCCTGAACTGCTTTTTTGGATTTAACAGACTGGCTTTTAAATCCACAGGTTTGACTTGTCATCTTATCATTCCAGGCCTGTTTCACATAGAGTACAAGCTATATGTTTGAATTATAATTGTTTTAATAAATAATATTTGTGGTTTGATGATAACTCATTCCTTTTGTTTGACCTTTTTGGAGTTTTGTCATGAATGTTGTTTTTCTTTTAAAACATCCTGATATCTTTTTAAAATATTGTTCTTTATTCGATGGTCGCTTTGATAATTTCTGGTTCTTCTTTTTTATTTGTTTTGTGGTGATGTTGAGGATTTGAATAAAATGCTCCACGCTCCAATGAACACGCTCCAATTTCCATTCCATCAATCAAATAAGCCGAATGGACGACATAATAAATATTAAGACACATTGTCAAATTTCTGTAACCTATACTTACAATATAAAAATACAGAAAAGAATACGAACTTTTTACTAATTTAATTCATAACATTCAATTATAGGTGACTGTTATTTAGGGACTGAGAGAAGATTTTTACTAAATGATTTTGAAAAACACGATCCATTTTTTATTAAAAAATTAAATACTCAATTAAAACTTTTTTTTTTTTTAATGATCATCGTCCTAATTGATAACAGTTTAACCCACTACATACGGCGTTCTACATATTCTACTGTATATCTATTTACTTTGCACTTGCTTCACCTGGTAAAGGTACGCCAATTATTCATTTGATAAATATACATCCCATGCTTTCTTTATTCTATGCTATGCAGTTTAGAGATGCATTCTGCGTGAATTGATAATAAACTAAATATTTATTGTAATTAATCTATAACCAATTCGATAGAGTAATTATTTCACAAATCAAATTTATAAGAAAATATATTTATTTGAATATGGTTTCGATCTCACTCAGAAACCATTTTCAAGTCAACAAATTTTAAAAGGGTCATTGTATCGGATGAAACTGAAACGTCGCATTAAACGTAAACTTTAAAATGCCTTTATTGTGCCATACTACTGATAGTTGTACAAGTAGTACACCCTTTCTACTGATAATTGGTATAAATGTATAATGCAGAATCGTTTTTAAAATATACTATCATACAATTGAAGCTTAAATTCATTCAAGTTTTAGTAGATTGATTTTTTATTAATTAAATAAAGTTTTATTCTAATTCATTTGGTTTAAAATGTGTTTACATGTTCTATATATGATAATAATGTGTACCTCATGAGTCGTCCGGTATTTGAATAATCACATATTATATTCATTGTATTAATCTATCACTTTTATTCTATCAATTTAATAAATATAATATTGTTGACGCGTTTCAGCTACACGTTTATTGTGTTCTATAATTGATAAATACATTTAATTTTTCTCTACCAATGTTGACCACAAAATCGATATTATACATGTTTATTTTCAGATAACTTATAATAAAATAATAATATTTATTTAACGACAATTCAAGTAATATCAAAGTCGGTCAAGGGCCCTGATTCTGGAGCAGTGAGTAGTTTATGAAGCGCGCCCACTTTACCAAAGGCTCTTAAAGAGTCACGGTCACTCACATTTTTCATACCATTTCTCACATTTTTTCTATACCAAGCAAACCCGTTAAGGGTCGCTAACTATCGACTAACACAGCTGCTAGCCAGGAACAGAAGAGTCCAAAGGCAGGCTCGAACCTGCTCCGAGACAACACCCTTGGCATCCGCAAACCAACGTCTTAACCACTCGGCCATCCCATTCCCCAAAAACCACTTACCACTCGAAAATCACGTTAGCAAGGTCAATACCAGTAAAATGTACATCAAATATTAAATGTTCTACTACGGTCATTCTGTATTGAGTTGATTTAGTTAAAATTTGCTGACTCAATTATTTAGATGGGTTTATGCTATGGGTAACATAACAAATGACGGCGGCTAATTTTTAAAATAGCCGCCTTTGGCGCCATAGAAAAAATAAGCGATGGTAATATAGCCAAGAAATATATTAATGCGTACACTTAAGTAGTATAGGAAAGGTTGATTCTGGCTCAACTTAATTGACGTACCCTTACGCCCACTACCCCCCCCCCCCCAACCCAATTACTCCCCTACCCTCCTAACCTCGCAAATTAATAATGTTTTTTACGATCCGGATCATTATGGATATATCATAAGTGCTCTAAAATCTTTTATTGGGTAGTAACCTATGACAACCAAAGTGGGTATGATGACTCACAAATGTAAGATAAATATTTTTAACTACTTAAACATATTTGTAAATAGTATAAAAAAAATTAATTTGTATCTACTTACTTATAATCTTATTATTTAATTATAAATATCGTTTTTAGACCATTTTTTGTTTTTAGCCTGTTTTTTAGTTAACAAATTATCACAACCGAACTTGGTGTGATAACTCAACTAGTACAATTATTTATTTTTTATAATTCTTTTCATATATTAAAATAAAAGTTAATAGATAGACCTTCAGAATAGGTTGTGAGCTGATGTCGATTTATTGAAAATCTGTTGAAATTAAACAAAGTTATGAACATTTTAGTGATTTACAGATGTTTAAATCTTATTTTATATATATATATATATATTAGGATGAAATTAAATAGATAGACTAGTAGTAAAGCTATGAGTCAGTGCTTATTATTTTTAAATCGGTTAAAATTTGACAAACTTGTAGACATTTTACCATTGTGATGCATTATGGCCATATATTGCACAAGGATTTCAATGAGGATTCTGACTAAGTCTAGTTCACTCAGCTTAATTTAGCTACTGTTACAGGTTGATTTCCTTCACTTCAAGTATAAATAGAGAAGCCCTTACAGATAAATTTTATTCTGCTTCCAGCTCTCGACACGAACAGTCATATTTGAAATCGCCCACTCCGGACTTAGCATTACATTTTATAACTTTACTCATGAGATGTTCAACATTGCGATGGATACTGCGGACGTGACCAACAGTTTGAAACATGACACACAACCACATATCGACAGCGATGAGCAGGGCTACGGCATTGAGGCAAGAGTTGCGTATTGATGTGGATGAAATGAATTCTCTACTTAGACTAATATACTATTTTTTCACAAAGAAGAGTGGAATTCATTTACACAATGTTTAAAGGACTTGGCTATATTTACTTTTCAAACAACGAGTGACATGACAGTAGTGTATTGTCAAATTTTTAGCTATACGTGAAACAAGTGGTACAATTAAATCATCCCGGCAAAGCGATATTACAACTCCTCGGAGTACCTAAGGGGGGAAAGACTAAAATAATTTAAGATTCTGGAACTCTCAGAATACAACTATATATTAGAACTTTGGA
>JAUZND010044534.1:0-20431 GCA_034780555.1 Coelogynopora nodosa | reverse complement strand
TAAAATATTATCATAATAAAATATACGCTTGAATAATAAACCTGATATTTAGCTTATTCATAGAAACATAATACATAGAGAGTTGGGGATATGTTTAATACAGTTTTAATCCTTCCGTGGAGGGGTGTATTTAACCCCCCCCCACCCCTGGAAAACCAATTTTCCTATCATCCGATTAAGCTGAAATTTGGTATACAGATACCTCCTAAACACATGTCGAGCGATTTTAATTTTCAAAAAAATTTAATCGATTGGTATAATTTGTATGACCTGATTACGTCATAAACTCCTGAATTAGGTAAACTATACATAGAAAAATAACCATTCGTGCTATATATTCACCAATAAATGATATAACTTTTGTTCAATGCAACCAATTGACTTGATTCTTTTTGCATCTGATTCCAGATCACAAGATCTATAATTGTGATATATTTTTATGATTATGCTACTTATACAAATAAGCAATAAGTATTATAAATGTTATTTGAGTATTATTTTAAATTGCTGGTTATTTTAATAAATAATTTTAATAATCCAGTTAAATGGATATAATTTACGATAAACGTAATTTTTTTATTAATGTTGCAAGTTTCAGCTCCTAATATCTTCGGCAAGTTTGAAAACTCAGGGGGGGTATAAAATGGATCAATAATAACACTTTTTTTTCTGGTATGTAAAATTATTCGAAATAATTTCTTTTATATTTTTTAGTTAGATAAAAATATTTTAGCCACTGAATAAAAAAATCAGGGTCATACGCGTTATAGTTCAATCAAAAACTTAATTTCTTTGAAAAAAATGGGCATACCCCCCCCCTCCCCCCACGTACGAAGGGTTAACGTATTGATTATTTAATCGAAGTAGTCTTCTATTTTCATAGCCGCACGGATTTATCAAATTTATTATTTTAATAAAAAATTTCACGATAAAACGACGGATAAAATATGATGTATATAACATATAGCTACAACTCTTTAATATAAGTCTCGGGTGTTTCTAGAGATATTTCTTGAAATAGCTTCCCAATTCTTGCGAAAATATATGTCTGTATATTATGATCTGAGCAATTTTTATAATAGTTATGAGCCGAGGCGCATATTGTAATGAATGTTTTTTATACTATATGAGTCAATGAAACCGGAGTTAGAACTACTAAATATATTTAAATGTCTTAAGACACATCATAAAATAAATTATGCTATTTTCTTTCTACCTGCGGCTGCATATATTACAGTAATTCTCGATATGATATTAATATAAACAGTATGTGCGCTGTACATCATACTGCATAATTCATACCATAATAAAACCCTACTCCCATCCACCCAATACTATAAAACCTTACGTCCATATTATGTGTAATACTGAACCGTCTACACGAATTTTTTATTATAGATGATCGTTTGAAATGTATTATTGTACATAATATATATGGTTTAAGTTAATGAAATTAGATTATTTCTTTCATATTAAAAGGAATATATGCTATAATACTCCCAAGGGAATTTTATGCAGTATAATTTTGTAACTAAAATTATATTATAAGGGTACAAATAAGAGGCTAGACTAGAGCCCTTACCTTACATGTTTTTTGATATATATATACATACCTAAATTAAAAGAACCGTTAAATGATAAATGTTTTTTACATTTTTTATTGCAATTTGTTAAATTAAATCGTTCAAAGAGTTAATAAAATGGAATCATTTGACACTAACACTACAGAGTGCGCAGTTAGAAAAAAAACAACTGGCAGCATCATAAAAATATTGTAAATGGTGTTGAAAGGTTTGTAAATATCGTAGGTATATATATATGTATATGAACATGGGGTAAAAATCACTTTTTTGCGATGTTATTTACTGTGACGGGTGGGTGACAACATGCCTTAAATATGGTTAGATACTAAAATGGTACTGAGTTACTGGATATATTATAAGGATAGTATACTATACAAGGAGCCATTTAAAACATTTAGTATTGGAAATAATTATAGTAAATTAATGAAATAAAACATTGCGTTACGAACATATTGTAAATTCAACTAATAATATAAAATAAATTTGTGAATTGGATTTTGAAAACTCGCGATTATTTAAAATAGAGTTATTAAATAACACAGGAGACAGTATGCAAAATGAATCCCAACAAATTCCGCTTGTTATAGATTTTCCTAAAATACTAGAGACTGTTAAAATGTATTAATTATCCCACATTGGCAATTCTAGGACGATATTTTACCTTATCGGTTCTGATGCTTATCAAAATGTATCCAACTTTTTATAGTTTTTATAGTCAAAAATTATTTAAATAACCTATCGGAAATATATATGCAGGCTGTTACAACAATTTTAAAATATTTTAAAAGCAGTCAGTGAAAGCAACAAAACGAAAGAAAACAGTTGTGGTAAGCTGATCGAAACTGCGTTTAATCTATTGTTGATCTAAAAACAATAACTATTGTTATATGTATTGTATAGCGCATACATCTCAAAACACCAACAAACAAAATAAATTAAGTTGATAATGTGCACAACATATTTGCAACTTTATTATAATTAATAGATACAAAAGGAGGAATCAAACATGATGCTTTCTGAATAATATTACATAACAGAAACGATGGATAAGTTATCAAAAATACAGTGATACACCACATTCAACCGAAAAAAGTACAATGCGCAATACAATGAATGAAGAAATGCGATGAATAATGTCGGTGCAAAGATACAGTCAGTGATCTTGCACCCGAGGGAAGGAGGGGAGGGAGGGAGGGGTCGAGTGATCGGTCTATCTGGCATTGGTGAGCACTCTCTGTACACCCTCGTTAGTGACCATCATGCGGGGAGAGATGGACATCGACATGAGCTCTTGGAAGAGGAGTTTGCAGGCGTAGGGAAGCCGGACTAGGGAGATCTATTATTGATTGGAGAAGGGAGACATTAGGAGTCAGTTGATCAGGCCGATTTGATGAGGGTAATTTATGAGCATTAATAATAATCTCAATTTGATCGTAAATCATTAACAATTTACTAATGGTTTACTAGCTTACTTCAAAATGTATAATCCCGAATTAGAATTTGTAATCAAATTTTTATTTGAGAATTAATCCCGGATTTACATATAAAATGTGTATGGTATGATTTCATAAATCCATACAACATGTAAGGAGCCTATGTAAGTTACGATCGATTTGTATATTATATTAAAATAACACATATTATATACTTCATACGCAAGTATGCTAATGCTTTAATGATATGATTGTTAAAAAAAGTTTAAAAAGTCGGAACATGCAATTTTTCTGCCTCTGTGTAGAGGTATATTTTATTTAAAAGATCTTCTGGCGACTTTACTCAAATGTGAAAAGCATGACACTATTTGGACAGTTGGATTGAACCACCAGCTCGACTCATCAACCAAGGGAAACGATTTGTTTGAGTTAAAGTTAGTTTTTTCTGTAGCCGCCACCTTCCTCCATTTTTGTACCTGAACAAACTCCTCCAGTCGTGCTTCCGCGGTCTCCTTATCTCCACATCAGGAAGCTGAAATGTTTTGGTTACTTTGTCACCTTACAGAAGTGGATACTCGACACTGATCGAGGGTCCAGTGGCAACACAATATGATATCATATCTTTGATGATGAGAATATAAAGTGACTAATTATTTCCTCCACTGTAGTGGCGTTCATGGCGATAATGACAGACGGGTCCAAAGCAGTTTCCCTTACGTTCCTAGGAGTAATTAAAATGGAGATTTGAAGTTGAGCAGTTGTCCAACAGCTCGCGTTGCATCTTCCCTTGGCATCAAGAATCATACAACTAAAGTTGATTTGGCCAATTCATAAGGTCAACATTTTAAAATAATAAATAGCAGCCTTCTTCCTACAACAAATGGCACGATTCACCGCCTAATATTAACAGACAAATATGACCAAGATACAATACTAGTTAAAACCCGAAATCCCGATAAAGGGAGCGCGGAATATGATCAAATAATCGCGCATAACAACCAAACCCAGGCCCCACAACATCCTCGCACCTGGGTCTTGTTCTTGCAGCCCTTGCACTCGAAGGTCTTGTTCCTGAGATGGGCGATGGCGATGAGGCCGCAGAGGTTGCACACGTGCACCTGATAGGGGTCGCTCACGAAGAAGAGCCGCTCACGCAGGAACTGGGCCGCTCCGTGGGCGATCTGACAATCACGCTCCATCTCACCGAATCGCAGACCACCGTCTCTGGAGGAACAGTGGAATACTTCATAAGCAGTGTTAACAGGGAGTTTCACTATACTAACATGTTAGGAATGTGAAAAACTTCAAAAAATAGATGTATCATTTTTTTTTAATAGATGCTTTCATTATAATAATCCATTAGTTTTCAAGGACAATTAAGAACCCTGAAATTATTTTACCTCGTCAAATAGTGAATGTTTATGTTTGCCGATAGTTATAAGGTTTTAATATTAACACCAAGGGAGGATATTATTGAAAAAGAATATCCTAAATGGTCGAAAAAACTGACCAAGTAAAATTTGGATTTATAGACTACTGATTTATTGAAAACAAAATATATTAATTACATGGTAGGTAGTTGTGATCAGTGCTGATGCAAGCTATTGGCTCTAAAATAACACAGATGCTATAAAATAACGCAACCACATTGTTGGTGGGCTTATGGCGAGGTGGACAACCGAGCCTCTAATTTGCACCTAGTGGATTTTTTTAAAGGTTTTAATACCTACAATGTATATAAATGGTTGATGATATCCTATATAATATATTATTTTGTTTGAGAAATTACTTTCATAAACCGCAAATAATTTTTTTTATATAACACAACTTCTGATTTCATAATTTATTTGCATTAGATTAGTTGGGATATGTGTATTATGTACAATATATATGTCAGTTATGCTTTAGTTAGGAACAGTTTGTTTTAAAAAATGATCAAATAAAAAAACGCAGAAACCTAGAAATATGTTAAAAAAACGCATGCAATAACGCAGTTTTTAACAAAAAACGCAGCTTGTATCAGCACTGTGTGATGATATTATTGCAATATGTCAGTATCAATTCAGAATAGATATTTCATATAGTCCTACGATTATTTACTACAACAGTTCATTAAATCACCCAATTATATCGGCGTTATAAACTGCACAGAATATGGGGGTAATATTCATATAGCGAATATGTGTAATAGCAATAGAGTATATACATTCATTATTGTTTAATTAAGCAATTAAGAACCTGCGACACAGAAGTGAAAACTTATACAATACTCTATACTTCAAAGAAATTACATTGTTGACATGTAGACACGCAGTTGATTACGAAAAGTCAGTTCAGACTTCACAGACTAAGACTATTATACTATATAGTATTATTCAATATAGCTGTTTTAAAGTACAACTAAAGATATAATATAATGCCAGAGCTGTCAGACAGGCAGACGACATAATACGCGTGCAATCTGGATTAATAATACAAACAAAACAAACCCAGTTTAAAAGTCAAAGACGTCTCATTTCAAATAAGGATTACTTTTTAATCCTAGAATATAATATTACATTATACATTACAATAAATTAGAGCCGCGAAAACGACAACAGCGGCAGCAGGTATGATTACTATTTTGTCTGTTGTATTCTGACTATAAATAATATCAGTTGGCAATACGTAGTGCCGCAGTGAAATGGAAGAACTGTGCAAACGAAAACAGCTTGCTCCGGTCCTGCATACCAGATGGCCCGTTTTACATAATATCGTGTGTCCCGGTAGATTTCCCAACCCTCCCCTCCCCTCTTATTGATTTCACGTATTATAAGGAGTTGAACAACAGAAGGCGTAGAAGCCGTTAGACTGGATCGAACTTCTATTTTATAATCGATAATACGTACGTACACTTTAATATACCGCCGTTACTGTTAGTGAACTACTCTCCTGTGTGTTATTCAGTGTAGAAAAAATAGAAATCGAATTAAAATTCTAATAATAAGAGGAGAAAACCAAAACACGACGACGTGGTTTCCAGAAAGGGAACAGTAAGAGTAAACATGTATGTGTGTACATTTATAGCCCTCAACAAACACAAGGACTTACTCACAAAGGTCAAACGGCAGTTCGGCTTTTAAAATACAAATTGAAAAAATTATTAAATTGAACAGACGATTGTCTTAAAGTGAATACTGAAACAAAATTTGACGTGTGGTCGAGCCTCCCCCATCTGACTGTAACTCATAAGACGGTTGTTGATGCCCTTGGGTATAATTATAACAAAATAGTGTGGTCATAATGTTATCATTATGACAATAGTTATATAATCATGAAAATAACAGCCGACTAAGAAATGTCAACAACCAATTAAATCAATCAATTAAAGCGAATAATACCTATATATCCGATTTAGATTCAAGATTAAGTATTGCGAAAAGCTGGACAAGTTTTCTAGAAAATAGAATAAGAAGCTAAGCATTTGTATTTTAACAAGACTCCAAAAACATATCTTTGAGGTATAATCAATTATTAATTGTTAGTACCCATTTGACAAGTTGAACAAATTTCATTTCTTTGTATTCATTAATATTACAATGTAAGATACGTAAGAAATTTTCGAACATTAAAATTTTTTAATTAATTGAATTAACAGTTTCTGATTAGACATTTATAACATCTTCAAAATGGTCGGTTCTTTATTTTGAGTCTATTCAGATTATACTGAAAAAATATCAATGGCAAAATTACATTCAATACCAATAGGAATAACACGCGGTAAGATCCTCAATAAAAATAGAGATATTCTCTGTCACAATACTAGAAAACTGGGACCACAGAGATACAATTCATGAATTTTCAAAAAGTTTCTCAATCGAAGCGCAAATAAAAACCAAAGATCTAATAAAGTACACAACAAAAAATAGAATCTCATTTTACAATTTCGAAATTCTTGTGAACCCTTCAACTCTGACGATCAACACTATCACAGTCCCTGTTCGCGTCACTGAGTATGCCATCACACCGGTCTATGGAACCAACACACAGCACCCTCAATGATACGGAGAGACAGAAGAGAAGAAGGCACCGACCTGGATCGACCCTCCATGGGCTGCCTGTTGAGGATCTGTACGGGCCCCCGGGCTCTGCTGTGGATCTTGTCGTCCACCATATGCTTCAACCGCTGGTAGTAGGTGGGACCGATGAACACCTGCGCGTTCAACTTGCGCCCTGTGAACCCGTTGTACATGATCTGGATGACGTGAGAGGTGGGGGGGGGGGGGGGCAATTAACGTAGGTGTCCACGGACAAGTCACTTTGAAGATAAGTATGATATAGTATAACACAAATTGTGGCGCGCTTTCATATGTCACGGCTTGATCAACGACAAGTAACTATACAACATGTAAAGTGTCCACATTTAACTGGGTAGGCTCCTCTATAACTAATTATTTCTATACAACTAATATAGTGTTCCACAACACACGACAGTAAAAGTAATGACGAGTTTGAGAAACTATAAGAGAAAAATAAAACATAAGAATAATCACAAAAACTATCGCGTATAAAATAGTAGATGGTACAGAACTAAACAAGTATCAAACGAAAATATGGAGGACTTTTTTCCTAATTGTTTAGCAAACAGCGTTGCGGAACAATTTGTCCGTCTTTTGGTAAAGGGAACCATTTGAACCATAATAATATGAAGATAATATTAAATTGCATGCATCAATGATATAGCGGCAAATAATTATGTATAAAATAGTAATTAACATAACAATAATTAACAAAAAAATGTATGCTACTGTTAAAATGAATATATCAAGAATAAGAATAACATAAATTAATTTATAGAGCAGTTATTCAAAAAAATATTTTTAAATGCATGAAATATATTAATATTTTTAGACATACTATAGCCAATTAATAAAAACGCAATAATTTTTTTTAAACAGAGTCATCATAAAACTACACAAGTCAAGAAAAAGCTATCCAGAGCTGTTAGTGCTGATGCAAGTATTAGATAGAAAAAAAACGCAGGTACTAAAAAATAAGACTGTCTAAATTCAAAGTAAAAACCAGTAATTTTTATATACATAACATTTTTTTATACAAATACAACAACTTAAATGACAAATTAATGCAATTAATTACACATTGATGGTGGCAGTTCATATCAGCGGCAGTTAATGGTGGCAGATAAAGAGGTAATAACTCAGATTCAAAAGAGTAGGGTAGAATTTTTATCAATGTTTCTTGGAAATTTTGGGGAGTTTTCGAATTTCTGCAACATCTGACTTTCTCTTCAATAACATAGCTTTCTGTAAAGCAGAAATGGTTGCCTTTTCCAGCACCTTTATTTCAATACTAAAATCAAGAATAAAACCAAAAAATAAAACCAATTAAAATGTTAAAACAGCGATGCAACATGATGATAAATAAAGACTACATCCTTAAAGTGGTAATATTTTCAAAGTTCTATTTATTCTGCTTTCTGAGTAACAAACTAGTTATGCATATCTGAAGCCTCCTTAGATTCTTGGTGGGCATCCGAGAGTTCCTGCATTGCTTTCTGCAGACGCAATTCTGCTTCCAGTGCCCTCCCATCTCCAATCGCTTCAATTCTAATAAACGTTCGCAATCTCTTCGAACAGTCTCCTGAATACGCTTCTCCTGTTCTTCAGTGATCCTCTTCGCTTCTAAGAGTTGCGATTTCTTCTTCTTCTTCTAATCATTTATTTGTATTGTTCCTGAATTAAGACATACTCCACAAGCTCTTTGGGATTGCGAGCATTCAAGTAGCTCCTGCACATTAATAGGTTCTTTCTGGTAAAATCTAAAATAAAAGATTTTTATCTATGTATTTTTTAAATGAATCGGTTAACAAAACATTAATGCAATACATATTAAGCGTATGTAAAAATTTTAATTTTCACTGGCATCTATCTCGTGACTCGTGCTAATCTTCCGTTCTGCGTCGGCATTACCATGAAGAATGTAAGTACGTTAGTATGTAAGTAGTATGTAACACAAAGTAATTATTAAGTTACCTGTTGGTTACACTGTACACTTAGCTTCATTGCATGAACGACAAATAGAAGAGCAATCCTCGTCTCCCAATAGAGAGATTTCATGATACGCTTTTCACAGAATGATTCTGATTGATGATTCTCCAGCCGTTTTATAAATATAATCAGAGCATCCCATTTCCCCTCGATTCTTTACAAGGTCGCGAGAAGGACCAGCCACAGGAAATTTAATTTGATTGACGATGCAATATTTAACAAAAACTTTATTTCATATCTTTAAAACAAGATATAATTGATAGTAATAAAGCCATTATTATTATAAACAGCATAGTATTAAAATACTGATGAATGGTATTTTTCATTTTACTGATGAACTTGTGCTTTTCTAAACCAAGGGAATCTTAAAGCTTAAAGAGATTAAAGGAGAGGTTAAAAAAGTCCCATAATAAGACAGATTTATGAATCAGTGTACATACCTTTACAAACTCAGCACATCTTTTGCCACTTCTTCGAAAAAACACGCAACAACGCAGCTTGCATCAGTAGTAAGGTATATATAATTCAAGAAATATTCACAAGTAATATTTATGGTTTATTCATTTAAACAAGGCTCAATAATTGTGCATTGTTGCAATAACGCTATTTTATTATGCAATTCTTAACTTGCGTAACTTCACGGTCACCCCGCATAACGAAAGTTTAGATTATACAAATAAAAACGAATTTTGTTTGTATTAAAATGTTCTAAATTATTTACCAATCGATATCAATCATTGAAGATATTTTAACTTCTAAACTCATAATATCATTATGATTTTTGATCTGCTCGTCTATATAGAATTATTCAATTTGACCCACCTCATTGCCCGTGTGCTGATAGCCATACTCCTGCAGCAGGTTGGACACCTTACGAACATTGACAGCGTCGTTGAAGGGAGTTGCATCACCGATTTCACCCTTGTTGGAACTGACCTTCCCCTATAGGGTGAGACGAGTGGTTACATTTAGGAGGCAGCTGATTTACGGGTTTAAAATGAACGTTATGCGGTATAAAGTGGACTGAGTACGTTAATTTTTATTTCAGAAACCATTCAGTTACAAAACGTTATCCATTATTTTAAAATTAATCAGAAAACATGATGTGTCCTATCCTAATAAAAATCATGCTTTTCTAAAATGTAATTTAGGAATCATACTTTAAATAAAAATAGAATAACAATAATTGACATCTCAAACAAAACAACCAGGCTAATACTGGAATACAGTATAAAGCATATAATTATAGTGAAATAATACAATAGTATATAGCATATTCAAATATATTAAAAAAATTGAATATTAGAAAAATAAAATACATTTGATATTTGAATCTTCTAATACGTTTCTAAGATCTGGCAATTTGAAGTATTTCAACACAGCTATTTAAGTATGTTATTGTGGCCATAATATTATGAAGTTTCATAATCAATATTATAAAAGAAAGTAAGTCCAATAGTTAAAACTTCAATTATATATATTTAGGATAAATTTCACCAGTCCAATAGTACAATACACGAGGAAAGTAGAAAGGCGCTAATGTATTACATATTTTCTCTGCAGTGTAGAATTCATGTTTTGCCATTGATTGGTGTAATTTGTAGAGCCGTAAATGGTATAAAAATATTATTCAGGTGGTAAACTGTGATTCAGGCTAGAGTTGCAGCTGCCATAAACAAAGTAACAAAATTCTAGACTGGAAAATGCGTTATGAACAATTTAAATTTTTTATTATTAACAATTTTATAATTATATGCATCATTTCTATTTTCGGATATGTAATGAATTATTGAAATAGAGGCAATATTTTTATGACACAACCTATAAATATAACATGAAAACTTAGTTTGCATTTATGAATTTAATGGGTAATATTTATTTGATAAGTCTATAATAATGTTGGTAGTTGACAAATAATATCATTGAGTTCTTTTGTGACATCCTCGTTAATGTAATTATATACAATATGCCTGACAATGGGGTCGGCGATTCGTACTGTTACTTGATCTATTTGGCGAATAAGTGGTCATCACACAGAAAATTAATGATTGATTTAAATATTCATTGGCGACGTTTCGACTCTTAACTCTGATACGAAATTCTTTGATGTTTTAGAAAAAATTATTTATGATTTTTCATATTTATTCTTATGAATTATCATTCATTCATTGTTTATGATAATTTCTAATTATTTTTCTCCTTCAAGTGGTTTTATTAGTTATTCTTGTCAATATGTTAATTTCATATTATTCTTTCATCTTAATCCTCGGTGACAGAAGAAATGTCCACCCTTGCACGTCTCTTAATTCGTACATCAAACGTATATATTGTAGCATTATAATATATTAAACATAATTAATAATTGTTACAAGGGTTTATGCGACTAATTATTTAGAGATATAAACATAAGTTCATGCCTAACAAGACACAAACAGTATTTATGTTATCCAAGATTTAGTGAAAAGGGAAAAATTATTTCAAACATTTGGTTGATGCTAAGGAAGTAAGTCACCGATAATATACAAATACATATAAGATAAATAAATAGCATAACATATACTATGTATATAACAGAAAGCAAATAAGATATATACAAAAATAAAAAGTACTAAAAATATATATATAAAATGACATTAAACTCCTCAAATACAACCACAAAACCAATAAAAACCAGATATTAACTAAAGCTGGATTCACATAAAAGCGACTAACTTTGTACATCGACGCCCAAACCTACTAGCGGCCGCCCGGAGCTGTGTGCTTTCGGAAACAAGGATAGAATCAAGTTCTATATTTTTGTCGATGTAAGGAAGTATGCGCCCATTCATTGGCTTAGAATTATCGATTCAAAATACACAAGGTAGACACTACTATTTATGTTTCAACTAATTTTAATTACTTACATTTTATAACAATGGATAACGTAGATGAATTCGAGACAAAAATGAAGGAAATATAATAATATTGCTGATACTATGCATGAAGTTTCGAGCAACAATATTTCAGAGATAAAAAGTAAGTCCAGTGCCTGTTTGGCTGTGGCCGAAAGAATAGGAAGATCAGTTGATTGTTGTCAGAAAGGGAATCGCGGCTTGAAAAGGGATTATTTAAAATAAATTTGAAACAATAATTGTAAAACAATCATTTTAAAACTATGAAAGCAAATAGCTGTGTGCGTTTATGTGAATCCAGCATAAGTAATTACCAACAATTTCAAAAATTTATAATAAGAACAAAATTATTTGAAGGAAATTAACAATCAGGACCGAATGGTCAATAAAAAATAATGCATATTATCATCAAACAACCAAAAAATATTAGTGTCATTTTCAAATTCTAAAGATATAACTTGAACTCTATAAAACAGGGCCGTGGTAAAATAAGTGTGGATTGAAACAACAGACTACCAAATGAAATAGGCAGAAACATAACCAAAGACAGACCAGATCCAAAATAAGCTATGACAATACTTTTATTAATTGAAATTTATTTAAAAAAAGGAGAGAAAGGGTCAAACCAGCAGCGACAGTTTCCCGGTTTATAAATGAAATATAAGATGTTGATGTCACTTCTGAATTTATCTCTGGGTTATACGAAAAACTACAAATTCAATACACAGGGTTCGTACAAAATTTTTAAAAGCAATTTAAAAACTTTTCCTAGATTTAAAAAGAAATTCCATAATATAGTGAAAAATGGTAAAAAAAATTTTAATCACCTCTATATCAATATTCTAAGTGTTAATTAAATTTTTTCTAGGTAGCAAAAACCCCAGTATGTTTTGACATAGGCGGTATACTAAAATACTACACGATAGCACAGCAGAATAATTATCTAACTTATTCCAAACACCAACTAAAAATGGAAGAATTATATCATATATATATATTATAAGATATTATAAATGTAAAGGCATTTTATTAACTTTCATAAATACAAATAAATTTACAATTCCTTTTACTATAATTTCTAGATACCAAGAACTTTTCCATATTATGCTAGAATAGATTTTTGCAATTCTAAGACGTTTCTAGTTTTCCAAAACCCGAACAAACTCTGAACACAAACACAAGACCTACCTTCCACAAATTCCTCGACACACCAGAACTGAACTCCCAACCAGTACACGTGACGTGACGTGACACAATAACCCACCTGGAGACACTCGATCAAATGGCCCACAGTCATCCGGCTGGGGATGGCGTGCGGGTTGATGATGATGTCCGGCGTGATGCCCTCCCCGGTGAAGGGCATGTCCTCCTGCCGGTAGCGGATACCGCAGGTCCCCTTCTGACCGTGACGACTCGCGAACTTGTCCCCGATCTGGGGCACCTTGGTTGTGCGCACGCGGACCTTACAGAACTTGTTCCCGTCGTTGTTCCAGGTCACCATCACCTTGGTGGACACAGTTTGCAATGGATGTGATATATTGCACTATCTATTGTTTTCCAGTCTTTAAATCCGGCGAGTATAATATTAAATTTTTTTAATTAAATATTATACATGTGGTAAATACACTAATTATATTTTTATTTATAATTAAGGTTTAACATATACTTTTTTAATGTAAGACAATGCCAGTTTCTAATTAACTCAGAGAGAATAAAATAGGTGTTCACGCTTCAATTTGTGTATTTAAGATATTATAATGATATGATTAAAAGTTTAAAAAGTTGCGCAAAAATTTTACAAACCAATAGTTAAACAAGTCCATATTATATTTTTATAAACCGAAATAAACTTTTACTATCCCACAACACATCGTAATATAACAAGATTGCGACTTAATTTCCCTGCTTAGGTAGACTACAGCTTCTCTAATACAGCATCACAATAGTAGCCATAATATACGGTAACCTTTATGAAAACATGAAAATCCAGCTGCATATAGTAATGATTTTAAAATGTTATTACACTTCAATCCATAAATATTTGATGACAGACACTATACATTAGGAAATACGACTCTAAAAGCATAGGATAAATAATTTATTGAAATGAAGAAAAAAATTCTCCACTTAATTATATGTTTTACATAAAATACTAACAGTTCCCCCGGTTAAACGGTGCTGAACGTAACATAATTATCCCTCCAAATGAAACCATGTAGGCTTAAAATGTTCGATGTGATTTATAATGTTGATTCAGTAGTAAAAACTCCAGAAGGTGCAATTAAACTCGGGACAGGATCGAGTTGCACAAACATTTATTACAATACTTTATTGACACAACATTGCCTTACAGTGCTCCATTTTCCAGTTCAAGCACCGCCTGATATGATTTTCTATGACACACACGCCGTAGGCTGCTGATGTAGTTGATTCCTTCACTATGCTTAATTTATTAGAGCTAGAGCAGGTCGATAATACAAAATACTATATTATGATATTCAGTGTTTGTCTAGCCCAGATCGAGGCCAGTGTTTTATTGTACAGAGAGAGAAGGGACATTACAAACCTGCTCATACACTGCCGTTTAACGTCGACACACAGAGGGAGTAAGAGGTAATCTCGCCCTATTCCCTCTAACAAATTACCACCCGTGAGTCATACAGTTATATAATTGGCACCATTCTGGAGAGGAATTCATTGTCCCGTGAATCAAGACCTCTCTGCAGACATAGTTACACCTCTAGCTGCCTGCAGCTAACCCCAACTTAGGAGAACGGCTTCCGTTGCCATTCTCTGTCAGTTTGAATCTCCGTCAATATGGCAAACCAAGAGTGTGGAGAGCACTGTTCACTCAGTAGCGATCCCAGTTTTATAGCTAACAACCCACCTGGTCAACAATGCCATACTCGCTACGCCGCATGAATACACTGACGTCTTGCTTTGTGTAGCGACGATGCGCGCCATCCAGCTATAAAAAAAAGGGGGGGGGGGAAGGAGAGAGTTAGTTACCTACAAACATTAGATGGGCTAAAATTAAGATAATTAAAAAGCAAAGTGGAGAATGTTATTCAAGAAGCGCTAATTAAATGTATCCAAACGCAATTAGTAAAAATAGAACGATTCAAAAATTAGATGGAAAAACGCTGACAACAAAAATGATTAAAATATACAAGCAACAAAAACGGGTGTCCGTGCTATTATCGCAATCGAATTCCCAGTTTTTCAGGCTAATAACTGTCATTTTCCCGGTTTTTCTCTACCAAGACTAACAAAAAACTACCTAATGAAAGCTTAATAAGCCAGGGCTGCAGTCACAATAGCTGTGCTTAGCGTAAAAGAAGTCAATAATAGTATAATAAACGATTATGCAGCAAAAAATGCGATATCAGTTTTAAATCACATTTATTATAAGGTAATAAAAGACTGGCAAGTGATAGCAGATAATTAAAAAAATACACACAACAGAAATATCAAGACCAATTCCCAGTTTTCATTCTGTAAATAGCAAAATGTCCTGTTTTTCCTTGAATTCGCCAAATTCCCAGTATACCAGTCGCGGACACCCTGTACAACATTAAGGAGGATACAGACTGAATGAAAACAACCGGTCATGTTCAACCAAGGTAAATAATTGTAAAAAAAAGAGAGGGGGGGCAAACTGTATTCAACTTGTTTTAAATCAATCGTTTTTAATTAATTCTCGTACTAACTACTAATGAGTTAGAATAGATTATTTTCACAGCAGCATTAGATCAATACCTGTCTTCTTTTAGGAATAAGTAGAAAATGCCGTCAAAACTACATCAAGGTGTGTAACGATTACATTTTTATATAGAACAGGGAATCGGAAATGTTGACATTTAAAATACAGCAACCAGCTTTTTACAAGCGCGCATAGCAACAATAAAAAGTCCATAGTTTTCATTAAATTGAGAAGATTGTCAGATTATACATCACGGACACATAAAAGATAATATTTATAATAAATTGTAGATATAATTGTTTACTGACACTTCAAATTCTCGAGTAAATATCTAGAAATATGTGTTTATATTTTAATTTTTTAAAAATCCATCCCTTTAAAATTGTGCCTTATACGAAAATTAACCGTTCATGTTTTTTAGTATTCATTTAAAAATAAGCAATAAATGCCAAAATTATACATAATTGACCAATCCAGAAAAATTAGCTGCAATAATATTTATTAAGATTAAACTATATATAAAATAAAACAATAAATAATAATAATAATATGTAATTAAATATAATAAATTATTTTTATTTATCTTTCAAGTATTTTACGGAGAATCGTTTTTTAATACATTTATTATTTTATTGTATTTTTAACACCATACCAAAGTTAACATTAATTTACGGTAAATTAATTAATAAATAATTACAACACAGTTCAGTTTAAAAGCTACACATATTTAATCACATTTTCACGCTTTTCTGGACTATTTTGAAGAGATAAACGTGGCAGTAATAACTTTCATTGTACCTCTATTTAACCAACTGTTTAATAAGTATATTTATGTTACTGTGGATATGACTATCTGACCTTATTTTGAAATGACGCAAATAATATTATACATTTTATGCTATAGATAAGTATTGAAATAAATATTTAATAAAAGGGAATATTAACAAAATAGAGAAAACGAACAGAGATATTTTGGTTTTCGCATTATTTAATCAAGCAAGTGACTGTGAAATAGCGATGTGAAATAGATCAATGACAACGTAACACTCAATATCCACACAGCTATTACTTTATAATATGGTGAAAACGATGTGTTCTTGTAATTTTTCTCCCACAAATAATATATATATTAAATTCTATAATAAACAGGCCGTAAATGTTTTTAATAACAGACATTATTAACATATTAAAATCGTAAAACAAGTTTTAGTAGTATAATAACCAGACGAGAAAGTTATATTATAGAAGGCTAATTTTAAACATAAATTCAGCGGAGAGAATTTGTTTATCAATCTACTTAAGAACGCATTGAATATTTACTCCCTGTTCTAAACTACAAGTAAGGCTAGTCAGTGCTGATAGTGACACCCCCCCCCCCCCGGGCAGTCCTGACAGCCAATTAGCAGCCGGCCGAGGAGTCTCACTTCATCGTCATTCTCGGGGATGGTCATGGTCTTGCCGATGAGCACGTCGTCACCCGAGACTCGCACCCCGGGTGAGATGAGGCCGTCCTCGTCCAGTTTGTCGTAGATGGCGTGCTTCATGTGCTGCACAATGTCGATGCGCGGCTTCTCGAAGACCTCCTCCTGGTCGATGCCCCGCTTCATCTCCTGGTCCTTGTAGGTCCGGTAGAACTCCGACCTGGACACGGGAGGGCACAGGCAGGCAGGAACAGGCGCAATTACTGACACTGTGGCTGCTGGCTGTAGTGTTCATTTGCACACACAGTCACACAACTATACAAATTAAGTTAAAAGATTTTAGAGATATTTTGTACTAATTTCTATATTGATATTTCTGCATATACAATATTTCTACAGAGAAAAACAGGACAATATTAAAATGCATAGAAACATAATATAATTTTGTAAATATTACTAAAATACAGTATATATTTAATTATTAGCAACAACCCCCGCTTCATAAACTTTGTAAAAAAATAATAAACAATTTGCATGTGCGATACATAGATACTTTAATTTAGAATACCTATTTTTTAATTATGATTGTGAAGCAGGACAGTTCACATGTGTGCTTTTTTACATAATACTATTTTTGATTAGAGTGAGTGAACGTCTTTTGGAGTAGATATGTAATACTGATGGAGTAATATTTATAGAAATAAATTCGAAGTTTTGTAATGATAAGATACCAAGGAATGTTATATACTACTTGTCTCGAGATATTTAGTAGTAGGCCTCACTATATCGTTAAATAATTTTTTTAATTACATTTACTAAAACGTATTAGGAACTAATTGTAAATTAAATATAATAGTCACATTATGTGACCATAATGAACACAACAATATTATTGTGTTCACCTGATTTGCAAACGTGTTATATATTTTTATTTTATAATATATCACTTATGATACCATACTTATTAATTGTGATCAGATATTGTATGCATTGATATTACATTTTTGATCCGTACTTGTTCGGCGTTCGCTGATTTCAAACATTTTCAATAATTAAAGTTACACAAAATAAAAAATAAAATAATACAACCAATAAGTATTATCAATAAAAAAAGTCAGAAATGTATTTTAAATTAGTAATTTAAAAAATGTGAGTAGTTATTAAATAAATAAAATAACGAAATGTAAGTAAAAGGAACAGGAAAAATACCGGAAAAGTCCACGTTGGATTGCCGACTCGTTCATGATGACAGAATCCTCTTGATTATAGCCAGTATAGGAGGCGATGGCAACGATTGCATTGATCCCTACAAAGACAACAGAACGACCACAAGTTATCTTAGATGGCTTCCGTTGAATATGCTGATAGTGACTGTGATAACTGTGTCAGTAATTTAACTAAAAATCCTAAACAAAACAGAAAAATATAAAACAATTCTTTAAGCTATATAAAGCCATAAGAGATAAAATTAGAAGTGAAATCTGCTGATTTAACAATTCCCTTTACCGGGGGCACAAAAGTCAAAACGCAGCAGAAATATAAAAACATTACGTAGACAACATATTTTGTGCAATTCTCATATCATATTATCAGTGTTATAGTGTTAATAATGTACATAGTACACTTTATTGGACCTTAATAACGCATAAACGAATATTCCACCTAAACGATCTACTAGGTTTTGTTTAACTTACATGTTAACGAATTCAGTATAGAAAGTCTCATCATTCAATAGTTCTTAATTTATAAACTTCACATCTAAATCAAATGGATGGGTTATTTTTAAGTTCTTTTTGAGAGAACAATATGACATAATTAATTTTAAAAGAATAATTTCAAGTAACTTATATTAAACGAATATTATTTGCTACATTATAAATACTCTTTAGGGAGTAGTATGTCAGTATAATAAGTACAGAGATTGTTTTTTCAATCGATTTTATTGATTTTTATTTATTACGTATAGCTGAAAAATCTATTATTATTGAACTAAAACAGGGATGTCCTCCAGTCTAAAAATCGAAACCAGAAAGTAAGTAAAGTATTCGATATTGTAGTAATTCCAAGTTCAGTAGGTTAGTCTGCTCTTATCACTCTACCTGCAGGCAGCTCCCTGAAACGGAGGTACTCCATGGATCGCGTGGTGACCAGCGGCTTCTGTGGATAGTAAAGGACGTTGGCCAGCGTGTCCATGCGCATGTGGAAGTTACTGATATACACACCCATCGCCTGCAAGTGCAAGTAGAGATAGAACCTCCATATACTAACCGTCATGGATGTTGTTGGAATTGTTCACTTCATGCAAGAAATAGAAACTGTTATCCATAATATATAGATGCTTTGCATAATTAGACGCAGGAAAAGTCCCGTCTTTCAGACAAATAATTAATGTCATTCAAATAACTCTTTCATATGATTGAAAAAATCATGTTGTTTAGGTAACTAACAAGCTTCGCAAGATTAAACATAGAGTTAAAAATTTCAGACTAGCCGGTAGTTTATGACACTAAAATATTCAAATACTTTTTGTTAGGACTGACACTTTTGTTTTTAAATTATTTTTAGGCAACAGACACGATTATCTTTTAAATCCTAAAATGATTGTAAACATTTGGTCAACAATTTTGAACTTTTCAACAGAAATGCTCAAAAGTAGGAGGAGTAAGCAATGCTGAATTTAAACGTGAGATAATCAATAACCAAAAAAATATAATTTTAAAACACGATCATATAATAATAAAAAGAAATAAAATTAGAGAGCTCAAAAGCTTGACATACTTCAAATATTAAATAAGACACTACACAACTACAACTTAAATATTCGACTGTGGTGACCTATATCTGTAAAATCCGGTTATGACTAAAATCAAACCGAGCAAACAGCCCACCAGACCATTCAGATGGACATGGCCTCAGTTACGTACCTGCTTCCCCATAGCACTCTGATAGGTGTTCCTGGGGCTCTGGTTGTGATCAGGGAAGGGTATGATGCTGGCACACACTCCCAGGATCATGCTGGGGTGGATCTCGCAGTGGGTGTAGGTGCGACAGTACTGAGTGGAGCGGTGGATGTCGCTGGGGGTCATGGCCAGCATCACCGACTCCTCCTCTAGCGTGTCGATGTACTCCACCACACCGCCGGCCACCAGGTCCTGCCAGCTGTGGGGGGTGGGGTCAATACTCCGCTGGTCAATACTTGCAATACTTCCGCTGGTCAATACTCGCAATGCTTCCGCTGGTCAATACTCGCAATGTTTCCGCTGGTCAATACTCACAATACTTCCGCTTGTCAATACACACAATGAGTCTTAAAACAAAACTTAAACCATTTAATCATTTCTAAAACATTTAAT
>JAUZND010044523.1:0-20431 GCA_034780555.1 Coelogynopora nodosa | reverse complement strand
GTTCTTGTACACCACTGTTACTGTAGCCACCAACTATAGAGTTCTTGTACACCACTGTTACTGTAGCCACCAACTATTGAAGCAGAACACTAAAAACGTATTAATTTGTTTTTTATTATGGCATTATGTTACACTGCATTATAATACGTCAGCTTTATTGAACTTTTACATTTTGCACTTGATTTTTGTAATGAATGAAAATGTGTGTATTTTTTAACACTGTTTTGGCTGTTCTATTGTTAATTGAGATAAGTGCTTTAATCATTCTTTGCTGAGTACTCTAAATTTAGTCTATAACGTCTAAAATAACAAATTTAGAAAAAGTATATTCTAGGATTTCTAAAGTATTGTAATTAATTTCAAAAAGAAACTTTCAATATAATGGTCCATAGTCTTCGAAGTAAACTTTTATTTGGAAAATACAAATAATTTATTTTAATTTATATTAAAAAATTCACTTTGTACTAAAAAATATTAAAAACATTCTTGTAGGCCTATAGTTATTTCCTATTGGTGACTGGCTTCGTCATATAGAAAAGACATAAATATTAACATACATATATAATATTCTAAACTATGCATTTTTTTCACACGCCGCGTATGCGCTCACTACTTTCGTTCTTCACTGCAAGGGATGTCGACGTCAAATCAATTGTCCACTCTCTGGCAGATTGAAGTGGCCAACTTTCTGCGCCTCTATCCCCCCTTCTTCCTGCTCTCCTTGGCCATTGTTGGCAACACTCTGTCCCTGTTGGTCCTTTCGCGACCGTCCATCGCGACCACCAGTGTCTCTGTCTACTTGCGCGTGATCGCCGTGTTCGACACGGTAACCGTGATCTGCGGCTACCTTCCAGCAATCCTGGCCACTTGGGGCAATATTGACATCATTGCACTGACCAGGGAGACGTGCCGAGCGCACAGGTTTTTCCTATTTTTCTGTGGTGATGTTGCCGTGTGGATGCTGGCCTTGTTGACATTAGATCGTCTGGTTGTTGTGATGGTGCCTCTTAAGGCCAAAACATGGTGTCGGCGTCGCCGCGCCTCTCTCATGACGCTTGTTTTTATCATCATTGCGATTCTTAAAAACACTCCGATTTTTTTCAGCCTTCAATATCGCGAAAGAAACTCGAATGGGACGATTGAAAAAAGCTGTGTTGTTAGTAAGTCCTTTTCCTACTATGAATATGTCGTTCGGCCCTGGATAAGCCTTGTTTTCTATTACCTTCTCACTGCGATTGCAATTCTTTTGTCGAATTTTCTCATTCTCTGGAAGATGTCCAGAAGAATGAAGAAGTTTTCGGGTGGCGGAATGCATGCCACAGGCGGACAGACGAGATCCGCGACTGAGGCGGCTTCAGGTGAAGACCGAAAAAAAGATTCGGGAGCCGGTGGACAGTCGCGAAGCCTCACGTTAATGATAGTATCGATTACCGTTCTTTTTCTTATTTTAGTCACACCCAGCATTTCGATTTGGACAATTATGAGTCAGACGGTTGCCATGACGCCGGAAGACCAGGCGATACGAGGCCTCCTGTTTGCCATCACAGATATCCTGGTTTTCGGGCATCACTCGATTAACTTCATTTTATACATCATTAGTGGAAGACGATTTCGAATGGAACTGATTTCACTTCTTGGATGCGATAAATATACGAAAAACAGGGTTATTATTTCTACCGTGTCAGTTAAAAAGGGTGTCATAAAGACGCCAGCATCTTAAAACGTGTAGTGTCACGTTAAAAACTGAAACATTTATTAGTAGATAATTTTTTTTAATTATACTAGATTAAATCAGCATTTGTGATAAAAAATTTATTAAATTGACTTACTTCATAACAATTATTATCGAATAAATGTTATTATAGAACAGATTATTAATTTAATGTATATTATTTCTGCTTTAGGTATTATGTTCTAATCTTCTCTTTTTATAGACAAAACTAGATTAGCCACATGTAATTTTATATAATTAAATATATTTCACGGACATAATTTTTTTTTATTATTACTATAGTTTGTTTATAATTGAAGTATTTCAGTTAACATTTTTTTATAAATAAAATACATTAGATTAATACGATTGCATATGAAATGCATAATGTTATTTTGATTACACCTTGAAGTTCTAGGGAGAGCAAAAGCATGTAAGATTATAACTTTTAATAATAAAAGGTGGTAAAATATTATATTTTCTTTTATTGGCGTCAAATTATATCAAGGCAGAATGTTTAAAATTAATAACATAAAGGCAAGATTTAGACCATTGAAAAATAGAAAAGTTTTGTAAAAACATATCACAGTATTTAACTAAGATTTCATAATTAAAGGGGCTCAATACTCTCATAGTAAATAGTGGACACAAAGGACAGACACTTTCATTTAACAAAGTACCACTTTTTGATATAAATGCATGTGGTTAATTAATTCCATCTGTTACGCTCGTTTCAGTTTACAAATTTTTATAAAAGTGTTTTTGGTTATAAATGGCGAATGCAGCAATAGTTTTAAACCATTTGGTTACTAATATTATCTATAAAACTATTGGATAATATTATTCAAAATTCAGCATATTTAGATCTTCAATTATTTTTTGATATTAAATTTAATTATTTGTAATGCTCGCTTCAAAATGAGACAAACAACTTTTAATAACAAATAAAAACGCTAATTTAATAAAGTCCTTCGAACCAAATCACCCGACTTTCACTAGAGATATCTTTTCAAGTATTGTACGATCATAACTCCTATGAACAAATTAAACTGGTACACATCAGTCGTTTTTACATCGATAAATGATATTTTATGTTTGTGTTACGATCGTTTCAATTTGTCACACGTTATTGATAATTGTTTTTTACACCTTTATTATTTGAAGTAATTATACCATTATATATTAAATACAATACAATTCCATTGTAGAAAAACAGGAATATATTTTCAATACACAGAATTTGTATGCATACGAATAATCCAAGAAACAAAAATACATAGAAAATTTGTGGCAGTTAATTAAAATCAGGAAAACGATATTGTCCAGGTGAGCCAACAACAACTGGGGGTTCAATCACCCGCATAACATGTTCCGCAGGGTACAGAGTGATGTCATCCCATTTTGGCCAACTCCCAAAAGTGTTCCCATCATATGTGACTACTTGCACCCATTCACTAACACACAGAAAATTGCTTATTTCATTGACGAAATCCTCCACTTCCACCCTTGGTAAAATGAGATGGTTATTTCCAATACTGAGGAACTGGCGGCTTAAGGTATAAACATCAGTAGACAACCAGTCATGGTCGTCACTAATGCCCGAGACATAGACTAGAGGGGACCATAAAAATATGATCCATATACAGCAGAACGTGAACATTTTAAAATTGTTCAACACTGTCCAGAGTGCGTCGTGTTCACAACTGATTACACGCCAAACGTTCGCCCATTCCTCCAATCCCATCAACTGGACCCTTGCCTTGTGAAGTGGCCTAGACTGACCATCACATTTCCTTCAAATTCCAATGCTGTCTCAAATGCACAAGCATAGCCGCCATGAATTGGTTTTTAAAGTGTAATGTTGGTCCATCGGAGAAAATTCAAAGCTTGTACAGAATATGGACTCAGGAGATCTCTTCATCAGTTCCTGTATGGTACCATACAGTGGTATACCATGGTACAGATGCTCTCTAATGTTACTGACAAGAACAAGTAAAATTACACCAGAAGACACTGCCGTAGACCAAACACAAACTGTACACAGACTGAGAAAAGAGATACTTGTGCCTGATTCCAATGCGCTGATTGAATCTAGTCTTGACTTACATATGTGTTTTCCGAAAAATCGATTTGACACATTAAACTATTGTATGTGGAGTTGATTGTGCCTCCTGCTTTGCGTCTTCATGGGCAGCTGATTGTTCCCGCTTGACATGATGGTGTTTTATAAAGATTTGCCATTTTTCTTTGAATTTCATCTGTAAGGATTAAATAGACGTAGGTTCAGGTTTTTAATTCAGTAAACCATTATCTATTTACCCACACAGATTTGGAGAAACAATGTTCATCTCTGTCACACCTTATTATTATATTTATTATGATATATACTTATTATTATTATTATTATTATTATTATTATAGCTCTTATTAGATCGCCTGACCAACTCTGTCTGTAAAGATCTATGAAGGACGAAAATAGTTACTGCACAGGTATAAGACAAAACTGCCATATCTCAGGTTCGACAGTATTTAACTGTGAAAAATTAAAAGACTCATCTTTCAAAGCATTGTCTCAGCAATGAAGTTTAACTGAAACTAAAAAAACAATTGGATTGTTCACTCGAAAGTTGAATATTCGGAATAATATTTATTCTAATTGGGATCCCAATAAACATTAGCATAGTTATATTAAGTTGATGCTGCCAGTCGCACCAACGATATTTGCTGTGTTATATTTATAAGTCAAAGAAAAACAGTATGGAGTGAACCAAATGCCTTAAATTTCGTTTGGGAGGCATTTTTTGGTGATGATGTTTGCCATGATTGTATTGTGTAATATCTCCACTTCCAACTACAGTTGGTTGTATATTTTTAAATTGTCGGAATTATCTCAATGCATTCGGAATTCCCCCAACAATCATATATCATTTTATATGTAATTATAGATCTATTTTAGAAACATTTTTATTATATGTTTAACCTTATTTTATATCTACACACATGTTTAATCATTCAAAAAATATTGAATTTAAGTATCAATTTTATTTCGATTACAAAAAAGGTGGCGGAATTGCACCGGTCTACCCGGCTGCATATCCCCATAGAAATCAAATATTCAATTTTAAAGATGCAAACATTGCTTGTGCATCTGTCTACATAATATGCAACATACATATAGTATTCGCATTTATTTTATCTGGAGATATACAACTATACTCAATTATCCAAGATCAGTACCAATATCAGATTGTTATCATTTTCGCTTTGATTGAAATCCAATTTTATTAAAGCTTTTTAAATCTAAAAAACTAATTAAGATAAATTCTATTTAATATTTTAATCAAATGTAACAACATTTTAATAATAGAAATTATTAGCTTTAAACAAGATTCTGATGATCAAATTTTATTTTATTTTAAATTATTTAATGAAACATAAACTAACCTTTTCAAAATATTTTTATAAATTAAAAAGTTTGTTAATGTTTGTATACAAGTCTCGTTCTTGATAAACTTGCCGATATTTGTACTTAACTGTTATATTTTGAAAATATTAAAAAATATATATAAGGCTTTGAACAACAAACAAAAATAAATTGAAATATTTATGTTCATGTTCGTGTTATGCTCATAATTTCATGTTGACATTTCTTTTTATTTGTCTGTGCAGTTCATTACACTCTCCACATATATTCACTTCATTTGTACTCTAAGTTTACATAACATTTATAGTTTTTTTTTATTATCTGTAAATGTTAAAGCATATGTTAATTGATATTAAGAGTAGGTATTTCATGTATTTCACATATCACCCAATTTCTATAATGTATATAATAGTAGTCAACAATTATAACTGGTTTGCTTTGAGCTATAATTATGGACTTCCTCAATTACGTACACTGTGGGTGTCTTCGGGTTAAATTTCTATAATTGTTTAAATAAATGATTAAACCTTTAATTATGCATTTACAGCTTTTTACACTATATTGTAATATAGTATCTTATAATAGAATATAGAATATCACTGTCTATAACAAGTATCTCACTGATGCAGTTTTCGACCTAATTACTCGGACTATGTGCCAACCACCTCTATCGGTTATATGTTTTATCTAAAAAAATATATGAGGTAGTTTTGGATAGATATCTAAAATATATCGATTTAATTTATGCATGTATTATTATAATACTATTACAGTGGACCCCCTCATCAACGCTCTAAAAGGTCCATATTTAGGGTAAACTAAACCGTTCGTCAGGTATAAAAGAATACCAAATTTATGAACATAATTTCCCCATTAAAGTACCTATAGTGGGAATATTGGAGTTAACTAAATACTATATTATTTACTCAAAGCAGGACATCGTACACAAACATTTAAGGTGAAATCGCTCATTTCGTCTTCATTATTTCGTCATTACGACCGCTAGCAATTGTATGATATCCGAATTATAATATATTTTTCATCATAAATATCAGACTAAGCGATTATTTTGATTTATTGGCTTCATTTAATAAAACAAATAATGTATAATTAACCAATAAATTTTACTTTTTAAATAAATTGACTTACAATGTCAATGTTTGTATTTCTGATTATTAAGTGTTATCATTATTTATATAGAATTTATTTAAAGTGTATCGAAGGCTTATTGACGACATTAATTGATAGTCATAACAACTATGAAAAAGTATTACTGTCATCTTCTTCTCCCTTTTATCATAAATATCTGTCGTTACGCATGTTTTCTATATGATCGACCTGTACCCAATTATTCTTATGTTATTTTAGATTTGTCAGACATTCTTTTACATCCACAGGTTTCACTTGCCATCTTATCACTCCAGGCCTGTTTTACATAGAGTACAATCTATGTTTAGATTGTAAACATTTTTTATAAATAATATGTGTGGTTTGATGATAACTCATTTATTTTGTTTGACCTTTCTGGAGGTTAGTCGTGAATGCTGGTGTTTCCCTTAAACAATCCTGATGTCATTATGAAAATTTGTTTCATACTTGACAGTGATCGTATTTATAATTTCTGGTTCTTCTTTTTATTTCAATTTTTTAATTGTTTTGTGGTGATGTTAAGTAGTTGAATAGCATAATGAATACCACATAATATCAATACCAAATAACTGTGTCCGAATGTAGAGGTCGTAAAAACAGCTTTGTTGGTATGCTATTACTAGGTAGTCTAATATTTAACAGCAAGCTGGATTCGAAATTTAGATTTCCTGTTTCTTGTTGAAATCATATAATATCAGTCATTGTATATACGTGTGGCATGTATTACTTGAAATGTGCTATTCAATTCGTGATTACATATCTCATCATGAAAAGCAAATCTGAAAATGAATTAATATTTAAATAATAAAAGTGGACGAGTAGTAGGAGGGTTGTCGACTCTGAATCACCCCTCTGCCCCCCAAATTTTATTTAAATTTAAATGCTGACCTAGATCGAGACTTTTTCGTGCACTCTAGCTTAGTATAATAGAGACACTGTTGCAACTTGAATTCATTCTGAGCTCTTACAACGAATGGTTGTACTCGTCTAAACTTGCAAATTAACCATTTCATGTAATGGCAACCCCACCCTCCCCCACAATTATTATATTTTTTTTAATTTAAAATTTGTTAATTTGTAACACTTGTTAATTTCCGATACTTAGCATAATTAGATACAGTGTTGCTACTAGACTAGAATTACTTAATTCTGTATCCAGTTTTCACCACCGACGGTTGTATAAGTACAGTCTTGCCTAAACTTGTCAAATCACAATATTTTATTTTATATAATAGCAATAACATAATATTATCACAAGAAGACATTCTGAACACCAACAAATAAGTTAAAAATTGTCTCTAGATATGTCAATTTGAACCTGCTGGTTTTGTTATTATTACTATCATTATTTATTAAAATTAAATACATTTTATTATATTGAAATAAATCAGTATAGAGGAAAACATCGTAATATATAACAAAGTAACACGGAAGAAAATAAAACTCTTTGTAAATAGTTTGAGATGAAATTTACTTCAAAATGTTCGTTAAATATGATGGAAGCATTTGTTCGCCAAAATAATTAGGTGAGTTAATAATTGTTTTGTAAAAATCATCATCACCAATATCACTAATCGAGTTATTAATTGAGTCCTAAGCATCACGAACTTAAATACTCTTACGTAGAGCTGAATTATAGTCGACAAAAGGAGTATCTTCTTGAATTTTTTTGATGTCTTCTTCAATACGTTCCATATTGCATCGTCATTTTTCATATTTATTAAATAGTTCAACATATTTCATAATTTTGTCTTTTACTTTCTTTTTTAAATCTTTCAAGGTTAATTTTTTTTCTTGGCTTTTCTGTATTTCCCCCAGAATTGTAGTCAAAAGCGTCGATTCTTCCTCTACTTCCTCCATAAATGTTATTGATGTCTCCTACTCTGACTATATTGATTCCTCGTCTGTCCCCAAGTAAATTGGGTTTGTTTCCTTGTTTGACATTCGGTGTTGATTTATATCCGTGCAATTTGGACACTTTGGGTATTTCGTTTCGTCGTATCTACGAAGAATTATTTCTAATTTTCTTTTCAGTTTGGTAGGTAGTAGATTTCTGGAGAAATATTTCCGTAGTAATAAAAACTCTTTTGTGTTAAATGGTACAAGAGTCAACAGTCACAATAAATCTTTGATCGAACTAAGATCTCGTGCGTTAAACGGTACCTTATTTACACGAAGTAAGTGTGCAGGAATTATAATAATAGCCTTGTTACATATAGGACAGTAATTCTTCATGGTTCAAACTTCAACAGACATTTTTTTATCAACTGTCTAGTTGGTTGTATTTAGTGTATGCTTTGTTCTATATTGTCCTTAAATTTTTCGATTGGTCATATAAGTGAATTTTCACATAATTATCATAAAATTTAATTATTGTGCTTGTATTTTTTATTAATTTAGAATGTCCACCATATAGTTAATTTACAATATATGTTACACTTTATGACATGTTTTGTCCTTTTGTACAAAACATACAATGTACTTTTGTAAAAAAAAAGATTATTCTAAACGTACAATTTTAAATATATATATTTTTTAAACATTTTATACGTCGTTTGGTATAAAAAATAATTATTAAACGTTCTTTAGATTTGACAAAATACTTCAAAAAATTATAGATGGTCAATTTTAGTTTATATTTTTTCTTTATTGTTTTAATTACTTTGGATTGGTTATGTAAATGAATTTTCATCTAATTATGATAAAATAGAATTATAGTGCGTGTGTTTTCCATTAATTTCTATGGTCCGCCAAATAGTTAGTTTACAATGCTATATTTTCTTACATGTTAGACAAATTTATATTATTTTTGGTGTTCAGAATGTTCTTTTGGTTATACTGTTTGGTTATACAAAACTAATAATTTGAATAATTTTACTGTTTGAATACTTTTAAATGTCATTTGATATAAAAAAATTATTAAATGTACTTTGGATTAATCAAATTATTTTTTAATTTATAGATAGTCACTTGCAGTGTCCGTTTTGGTTCTGTAGTGTTTTAAATGTTTTCGAATGGTCATATAAGTGAATTTTTACCTTATTATCATTAAATTTAATTATTGAGTGTGTGTTTTCCATTAATTTATATGGTCCGCCATTTATTTCATTTATAAAATATGTTATATTCTTACATGTTAGGCAAATTTATTTTATCTTTGATGTTCAGAATGTCCTTTTGTGAAACTGGTTGTTTATAGAAAACGTGCAATTTAAATAATATTACATTATTTATATTTTTAAATGTCGTGTCGTCCAAAAAATAATTATTAAACGTTCTTCTTATCAATGAAATAATTTAAAAAATCTATAGATGGTGTCTTAAATGGTGTTTGAGAATGTCCTCTTGTGATACTATTTGGTTATTGGCATTATATAATATAAAATATAGTGAGTTGGCAGGTTTAGGCAAGACTGTACCTATACAACCGTTTGTGGTGAAAACTAAAAGCAGAATTATGTAATTCTAGTAACAACAGTGTCTCTAATCATGCTACGTATCGGTAATGAACAAGTGTAACAAATTAACACATTTTAAATTAAAAAAATAATAATGATTGTGGGGAGGGGGGGATTTCCATTATATTTAATTGTTAATTGGCAATTTTAGGTGAGTACAACCATTCGTGGTAAGAATTACAAGCAGAATAAATTCAAGTTGCAACAGTGTCTTTATTTATACTAAGCTAGAGTGCACTAAACAGTCTCGATCTAAGTCAGCATTCAAAGTGCATTTAACTTTAAATTAAATTAGGGGGGAAGAGGGGTGATCCAGAGTCTACAACCTTCCTACTACTTGGACCCATGCTACCCACATTTATGTATTAACCTATAGTATAATACACAATTGATGAAATTATGCTTGTGTACAAAATAGAACAAACTGATTTTAATTTATAATAAAATAATATAAAGGAATCAATTGTTTTTATTTTCACATCAAACTATATTATAAATTAAAAAATAATGGATGGGTTATATAAATCACATAACATTATGTTATTTACGTTGTGATAATCATGCAAATTACGATGAACAAATATGGCCAAAAAAATGACTTCGAAAGCTTTTCAAAATCTGTATAATAAAACTAGAAAAACTAATATTATAATAAATGTTAAGTCTTTGTTCACAGTAAGCATAATATCATTATAAACCTATACGTAACAGTATTCTTAGTTACGCAATAACGTAGTTACAAACGGTTTGCAGAATCATGGACACTCCGAAGGTGGTAAACGATTTCGATAGGAAAGCAGTTCAATGTAAGGGGAATGTGCCCCTGCGATTAGCAATTTTTGGTGCTGAAGGTTCCCCACAGAACTGAACAGAAGTCCTACTCCGTAGTCCTTCCATACGTAATTTTCCCACCTGAATTTGTATTTGTGATCAAATTTTTGTAAAAGTTTAGGTCTCATATAGGCCATAAGTTTCTCATTTATATTCTCCTCTCTGGAGGTCGACTTTCTCCAATATGACAGCAAACTTATCAGACTGGCATAGTACAAAGAGGCAAACATAAGAATTAAATAATAATTTGCCGAAGTGCCTTCTTCTTTTGCTTCCATTTTTGCTTCAAGAGCATCTCCTGTTATGAAATCAAAGTTTGGTGCTTCTTCAGAAAACTCCTTCTCAAACATTGTTTTAAATTCGGCATATGCATTTTCTATACGACTGTGAAACATTTTCTCACTTTCGGCAAATGTTGGAATCTCCAACGATGTGATCAGGGTATCTGCAATATGCATTTGTTGTAAGTTTAACAACTTTTGATTTTTGGGTACTGTACTATTCAACATCCAATAGTATGAGTCACCAAGGAACATAGTTTGCACAAAATTGAAATACCACCTGCGAAGTATTTTGCAGCTCTCCTTTTGGGAATTCAAAAGTTCCTTTAGTTGTATAACTGATTCCTTTCTGTTCATCAGTATAGGCTCTTTCATCAGAGGTAATAATTCACTTCGAAGACAAGCCAAGACTTGTTCAACATCTTGGGATTTTTTCTGTGAAAGTATCGAATTCACCTGACAAAAAGCATAGGTCTTCATGATGTAGAAGATAAAGTGTTCCATTTCAAGATTACATTCTTCCATACGGTGGTCGAGTATGAGCACCTCAACCTCCCAGATGGTGTCCTTTTTGTTGATAGCAACGAGCTGAAACAAATAATTGACGGGAATTAGTATTGGTACATTGTTTATAAATTCATTTATTGAAGCCCTCATACCTTAATTATATTCCATTCTTTAAAATGTGTCTATTAAATTGAAATATAATTAAAATTCTAACGTTCTGACTTATTGCAGTATAATAGACCAGATTACTTAAGTATTGGAGCTATAGGGGAAGATTCCAATATTTCAATTCATTTCAATAGTTAACTTATAATTTTGTTTCTTAAAATAGAGGTAACAGAATATGGCATATGTGTGAGTTTGAGTCGTAAACCTTTTCCGTAAGAATCAACAGATATTATTTAGTATATAAAAGAAACGAATTAACTGAATTGAATATGATATATATTATTCTACATAATTATAATAGCCTATGTAAGACAAGTTCAGTTGCGCTCACGAATCTTATTAATCCTCAAAAAGACTCCATCAACGTCTAGGCAGAGAATTAGACGTTTCTCATTACTCGTTGGATCTCGGACTATTTTCAACAAAGATATGACTCCTGCTTCATAGTTGCTCAGTGGAGTTGAATATTTCACCGTGAGGGGGTTACATATACTTTCGAGTGTTGCCTAAATAACCCCACAGCCAGTATAGTCACAACAAGTTAGATCCGTTGACCTTATACTGACCACTCCATGGATATACGCTTCCCAGTCCATCGATTTTTACCAAACTAATATTCAGAATTTGTCTAGCGTTGCGACTGTATAGTGTGTGGATTAGCTCATACAGAAGCAAAGTAAGTCGGTCTCTCCTGATTTCATAATTCGCTCTGTCTGTGCCTCAGAAGGATACATTGTGTTTCTTGGCACATCCACATAATGAAAACACACATTAATCGGTTTTCTTTTTAACATTAATATATTTTATATCCGTTTTGTATACACTAATAAATAACTACTGATTTTACCGGAAAAGACCTCTGACTCACAGACTGTACATACATATATATATCATAGCATCATTTTGAGCTGTTGGGTACCACTTACAAAGACTTAAAAATGAGAAATTATGCCCCTACCGGTTGCATTATGTATAATGAGACGTCTGAAATAAGACGATTTCGTATAATTAATCCTAAATGTATTAATCCAAAGAATTATAATATCTCCGAGTAATAGGTAAAACACCAGCTTTCTAAAGTACTTATCTTAATTTTACCTTTTTTTGTATAATATCAGTAATGCGAATTACATTAACCGATGCTGATTAAATGTTGGTAGCTTATTCTCTAACTAAAACGTTTAGTTATATAATGCAGAAAATAGGCTAACTACAAAACGTATATTTTCTAGTATTTTACATTTTTAGAATATGATTGGTGACACTGATACCCCAACTAAATAAAATTTGCCAAATGTCATAAATATAACTTGTTTAATTTGTTTTAACCATTTTAGACTAACTATATAGGTGTTACAGGTATTACATATATTAATTCTTTTACGAATAAATATTTTACTTATTAATAGATGAAGTAGAAAACAAACAGTGACACATACACTACAGTACAGACCAAATTATAATAATACACATTATGGATATAATGTAATTAATCAACAAATCTAGTAACATTAATGAAATATAAAGTTATATGGAAAGGGAGATCTACGTATTTACTATTGTCTGTCATATTATACAAGATATTGCGTGTTCCGCATATCAATAATATGCGTGAACTTTAACTTATAGTAACGATGTGGAAATTTTAGTATAATAAAATCCATACATTTTGTCGAGTAAATTACCTTATTTATTCCAATAATACTACTCAGCTCTCTGAAAACGATGAAATTGTATGTTTTACATAGAAAAAGTTTTAAAATACATTTTCAAATATATTAATTTAATTCTGAACTCTCTATATAAATAGCGAAAGTTAAAATACAGCATAATTGACGCATCTTTTTTTAATTTACTATCGATTGATTTTACAAAATCAATAAAGGGATTCAATTAATTGATCAATCAATTAATTGATTAATTAATTATTTAATTATTTATCGATTTTTATCAGAACATTTAGAGCCGAATAGAAATTTATAATTACTCTATAACTATTTAAACAATATAGATATCTATGTAGCCGACGATATTTTCAAAATGTTTATAGTATTTTGTTACCAATATCCTCATTATTGTTTCCAATTGAGTTGTAAACATGACATTCGTCAGCAATGACCTTCATAGTAAGGTGTATATTTTACTTTACAACTACACGTATAGTAGTGATTCCTATAGAAAACACTTCAAATAACTTGAATAAGTTCCAGAGAACTTGAAGTATATTTGAACTGCCTACCTGAACAGGAGTGGTTTCCAGAATACACTCCCTCTCTTCTGGAAAAAGCGAGAAATTCGAAATATCATACACAACTTTCACAAGTGGACTAGGGCAAAATTTCCTAAATTCTTGCTTCATCTCCTCCGTAAACGGAACAATCGTGTACTTCCAGATAATCGTTCGGATCGATTGGCCACTGTTCTCGGGTGTGGCCACCGCGTTGGCGTGTCCCATTCTGGCAAAATCCACAACCTGCTGGTACTGCTCGGTGGCCGAGCATAGAAGAACGCTGTCCGGTTTAAAGGTTTGCAGCAGAATGTGGGACGCATTCATTTCTTCCAGAAGAACAAGATTTTCAGCCGAGGTAATTGTTCCCCGGTATAAACACGACACTGGCCTGTCGTCAGGCGGTAACTCCAAGAGCTCATCATGAAGGATATCGCAAAGAGGCGGGAACCTGTTACCCATGTGAGCATAATCCAGAATGTGAAAGGTGTAGGAGTGTGTGAAAAATATTTTGGAAGCAATTTCGTCTGTGTATAGCTTTACAAGCGGATATTTATGAGGGTCAAGTTCCTTCCACGGCAAAGAAGAGTGCATACTATATATGTCCCATGAATGTTCCAGATTATGAAGAAATTCGACAATACGTATATCCATAATAAATTTCTTTTTGTATTTGCATTCTTTGTCATCCACCACCCATCTGAGGTACAGTATGAACCAATCTCTCCAAGTCTCATATCCAAGTCTCCATCGGCTGTATATATCTATAAATAACAAAAACAAATATATGACAAAATAATATAATAAACGTATTTTAAATTGAAGAAAAAAAGTACAGACACCCCATTATACGCATAATATTTGTGCATAAAGATACTGTATCTGCGATCTACTTTATTATTTTTCTAATTAAAATAAATCCTTTGAGGTCAAATAGAATGCATTTATTATATCAAATATATTATATGAATATGTGTAAAAAATAATTACACTAAATTTGTTTTGAAAGATTTCGATATAATCAAGATAATATTTAGCATTAAATGTCAATTAGTGCATGATCATTACATAAAGAAACCACTATAGAATATAAAATAATTTGTTTTGTTTATGAAAAGTACACAAATTTAACCATAATAATTAAAATTGCATAATGTTTAGTAAAATTATTTAAATTACATATTTCTTTCTTATTTATTTGATGAATCCATTTTTATTAAGTTCTTAATTCATTACATAGGTATATATAAATTAAGCTAGTTATTTATATAGGATGAAAATTAATATATTTAAGAGCGTTTTCGGCTGATGTCTAGTCATTATATAAAATGTTTCAAAAGTTTCTCATTGAATCAGAGAAATTTAACCAATATGGATATAAAGATTGCTTAGTTTTTTTGTAGCATTAGACCTCGGGAAAATCAGTGAAAGCAAACAACTTGTCAAAATAGATTCAAATATATTAACTTTTAGTCATTAAGTAACTTTAAAATGATCAAATATATACAATACACTTGTTGTGTAAAATTTGCATATTGAAATACAAATGTCCTTCACGTACAATATTTTCTAAAACAGATGGTGTAATAGTTTTACTTTCGGTTTTGTTTGATATTATTGAATATGTGTTACCTATAAATAATAAGCTGCATAATATCGTAACAGCTAATTATTTGCATCTATATTGTTATTAATAATGTAATAAAGCAATAAGTATAAAAGTCTAGATCAATAGTAATCAAACTAATTTTGGGCCAAAGGTAGTTCAGCTGTGGAAATAATGGATGGACATTAACAAAATCAACAAAAGCAGAAACAACAACACAGAAACACTGTCATCCATTAAATATGTGGGCTGTAACAAAAACAGACAATGGAAGATCTGAACATGAAGTAAGAACAAGAATAGGTGTCTGTCAAGCTCAACACTTTCTGGGAGGACAAACGAGTGACACCCTCGCCACTTAAAACCAGAGGATTTAAGCTTATAATCTTTTTAACAGTGGCCATTCCAGAGTACAAGCTTGGTTATACTGGCTGCAGTTGATGACTTTTAAGCATTTCTGATATTTTCTGTAGGTTCCCGTTGGTCACCAGTCTGTGTATTTGAAGTTATTACCCTTTCTTAAAAGTCTTGCATAGACAGTTGGAACCATGTTTATGAATCGTAATGCAGTACATGCTTTTAATTGTTGCATTGAATATGCGTATTTCGGTTTGTAGTGAGCCTTTAGATTTCCATAAATTTTCTAGTTCGTTCACAGCGTTTGAATGCAATGGACCCTCCGGAGTTAAATACGCTTTTGCTTCATAGTAACCATCATGCAAGATATTTAAAGTCATCGTCTAATATTATTTCTCCTTCGGTTGCTTTGAGTCTTTGGTGGCTGTTGTTGAAATTATATGTACAATGCGCATGTATTATGTTTTCTTGCGTTTAATTTGTATCCCACAGAAGGTGCATAGAGTTCTACCTCTTGAAATTGTTCGCTTAGTAGGACGATATGTCATCTGCCAAATCTAAGACTGTCATATATTGTACCGGTTTTCTATTGGATTGGTATTTCTGAAATGTAAATCCAACGTTTTCGCCAGCTTCGGTTTCAGCCTTTATTGGGACGTAGAAAAGAAATGGAGAACTTGAAGAACACCAGTGATGATGCTAAATTCCCCTCTAAGGACGACGTTTGTAATAAGGCAAGTGGTCGTCGTCCTTGTAGAGAGACATAACAAGTCGTACTACCGTTTCCAGAATGCCATATTCTACCATGCAACATTTGTCGAAATACACTGTTAAAAACTTTTGAGAAGGCTATAAAGATGCTTATAACATTGCATTGTCTTGGTACACAATGTATCAACAGCTCCTTGCCATATATGCTTGGATGGCGCCTGCTTTCTTGAAAGTTTAGATAATTCTGGCTGTTAGACATTCAGGTGGAGGTACTCACTTTTTTTAGTCATATTCATGATTGGAATCAAAATTTCTTGGACTTTTTCAAACTTTAATTTCTGCAAAATGTTGGGACCTCATCAGATTTAGCATCATTTTCGTTAAAGGATCTGTTTCTATCTCGAGAGTGTCAAATGCTTTGTATATACCGATGTCAGGGCCCTTATAATAGAAACAATTACAATAAATGAAACCTTTCAAATATACTACCGATTCATATTCCTCAGCTCGGCAGGGATATCTGGGGCCTATTTCATCTCCGTGTTAGGTGGCTACGATCTTTAGAACTCATCAGCAGACTATACCCCACACCTTTGCTGCAATAGAAAAGATTTGAAACATTCCTAAACTATTTCAACGCGTTCTTGGGGAGAGTAGGCCGCTACTGCGCGATGTGTCTTGGTTTGGTCTTGTGTCCTATCAATTTGTTGAGAGCATTGAGAGCATTGAAAGCTGCTTTTGATTTGCCCCCTTTCCCACCAATCCATTGTTCTTCTTCTAATGCAATGCTAGCGTTTATTATGTTTCTTCTTTTTTGACATAAAGCTCTCTCTCTCTCTCTCTCTCTCTCTCTCTCTCTCTTTCTTTCTCTCTGAGCTCTTTACCAATTGGGTTGATGTGTTCTTTTGTTTCTCAGGTGCGCATTGACCGCCAAATTGAACAAAGTATGCTCAGTTACTGCACTTATCGATTGTTAAAATAAGCACGAAACTATGTGACTATTCAAAATTTAATGTGCAGATTCCATATTATGTACCACACAGTAAAGTTAGGGTCAAAAAGTAAAAGTCGTTTAATAAAGGAAAGTTAATTAAATCAGTGAAAATATACATTATTGAAATTTTATACATTTCCAAACCTGTGTTTAAGTTGATTGACAATATTTATAGGTTTAAAAAACAACAGTAATGTACGCTTCTCATTAATTGACATTAGCTAAAATAATAAATTTTGGGCTGTGCTTCTTTAGTAACGGTAAATAATTTCATTGAAATATTATACGTTTTAAAACTAGTATTTTACTATTTATTTATTTATTTATTAGAATTCGTCTCCATGTGCAGAATTGATTATATCCAACTACTATTATATAATTAATAATCTAACAGTCATTAGGGATTAGTAAATCAGTTCTTTTTACTAAATTTTAGTATAAAAAATGGAAATCCCTTTTTATATTTAACATCATTTTAAATCTTACCACTAACTTAAATTCATACATGTTTCAATGTTCAAAAATAAATAGAAAAAGAACAATTGGTGTAAATAATACAGCCAGTTCATATATTTAATTAAGCTATAATTTCAAGTTTTAACAAGAATAAAAAATATATCATTATACCCATTTTTTCTACTGGTCTCTTAATATCAGTTGGTGGTTGAAATGGCCTTCCAAATGGATAGTCATCTGTATGTATTAAGTCCGATTCATTCATAACGTAAAAATCCAAAAACCGGAAATATCTCGTATTTTCTAAAATCAAAATTTAAAAGTAAAGTATTATCTTGCCATTTATAAAGGAGTAAATAATAGAACATATAAATAAAAATGTATTAAATTAAACCAAAATATGTAATAAATGCCATTTTTGTGACATAATATTTTCAATGCGTACAAAGGATAATACAAAATAAGATAAGGAGTGACACATTTCAAAAGTAACGTTTTAAAAAATAAACCGAATGTTTGCTGCAAAGTGGTAAAATTGTATTTAAACCTCAACTGTATTAAAATCCTTTAAAACCATTTACAAATGTTGGGATACCGCAACCTCTGCTTTGCAAAATATTTTTATTCGTTTAGAACTTACAAATACCCTTAAGCAAATATCAAAACATGGTTAGATTGAACATAAACACTCCACTTATTTTAACATCAAGAAAACCCATTAATATACAAAAACTAGAATACGTTAAAATGACTACCTTTGGCGCCTTCTAATGGAGGCTCGGATCCTTTGGCGCCTTCTAATGGATGCTCGGACCCTTTGGCGCCTTCTGATGGAGGCTCGGAACCTTTGGCGCCTTCTGATGGAGGCTCGGAACCTTCCCCGCTGTCCATTGGGTCATCAATGCCACAGGCAGCCGCCATTTTATACAATCCAATTCTAACTTTGCAATGTCACACTGATTATATTATATGAAGCCGTATGGATAATATAGACTGAGGTAGAAACAGAATTATGTCAGCTAATAAAGCTAGATCTGAGTGTTGACAAGATAAGACTAAACAAACAACATTGTTGTAGCTTACTACGAGTGGTATAAAGGTTCCGCTTAAAATTGTATTGATTTTCTCCTCTATAAAGTTTAGAACTATAGAGCCACTATATAATTATGTTAGTAATACAACTATTAATAGATGGAACTAATATAGCAGTACACCTGGCTTTGTGCTACTATGTGATACATAAAATATTGTTTAAGTGCTATATGCTAGGGGTGCCAGCGCGTATTTTAAATTTGAGGGGGACTCTTTATATAAATATTAATAAAACAAAATACATAAAGGTGCACGATACGTCGAGAACTATAGCTGCATAATCGAAATAATTACAATAATAATTACAATAAGCAAGAATACGGCAAACTCTGTTTAAACAGAAAAGAATAGGCATCAATAGCTTTCAGATAAACAATATAAATGATAACTAATTTTTGTTATTTAATAAAATACTATTGAAATATGTTCAAATTTGTTAAATAGAACTTTCAGGAGAAATGTCGAAATAGGAATAAGATTATAATTTTCAACAGGAAGCAGACTGAAAGTTTTGCAGATCATATGGTGACTTTGTACTTTGTTCTGTTGTATATGACCTCCCAGCTATAGGTCATTAGATTTGAGTATGGTTTGTGGCAAATAATATACAATTATTATGAGAATATAAATATGATAATGTTTTCAGAAATAATAGAGAATATTGTATAGTATTTGGGAATTTATTAACGATAATAACAAAAGCAAAACTGCAATTTGTATTCTAAAAGTTGGTCGCAAACAATATCATACATGCATTGAATATAAAGACGCGATATATATGGGAAACATTTTGTTCGTCTCTTGTAAGTTTAGTTTGAGTAAAATAAGTTATTAAGATTATGCATTATAATTTAGCTAAATAGTACTGTTTTTCAATATTTTATGAAATATTTGTGTGTTATCGCTTCTTTCACTGAACTTTATATATTATATAATGTTATTAGTATAGATCATTGAGAAAAGTTTGTTTATAAAAATCAAGAAAACCAGCCGTATTTTCACCTTAAAACTTACAGAATATATATATATATTGCAGGCCCAAAACCAGCTTTTTACAAGGGGGAAATCGTTTCAGGATTTTTGCAACTCATCCATTTACTCCTTATACAAATATGTATATAACACAAAAATGAAATAATAATTGGTGTAATATGATTACATAATGCAATATAATATTAAAAGAAACGGCCAATGTTCTAATTTAGAAAACAGATACATTATTTATCCTAGGCAATTAACATATCGTATAGTATAGGATAACTATTTATACGGCCAATACATAGGTTCTATGTAGACCCTCTGGGGGTACGGGCCTGCAATGTATTATGGTGGCCGAGAGGTGTCAAAATATAACTACGTGTTTTTATCACTGAATCACTGGATTTTTACTATATAAGTTGCTTCTTTACTATATAAGTTGCTTCTTTACTATATAAGTTGCTTCTTTACTATATAAGTT
>JAUZND010044512.1:0-20433 GCA_034780555.1 Coelogynopora nodosa | reverse complement strand
AAAAAATGGCGCACCGTTCGATTATCATAGAGGACATCCTTAGCTATAATAATCAACAAAGAAACTGCTTTTTACAAAAATTTGCACGAACTTTGACTATTCCGACCCCACTAAACTGGAGAATTTGAAAGCACTCAAATTGATAATCGATAAATACTTATGTTTTAGAATTTAAACTTTCGAATATATTTTCATTGAAGGAAGCAGATTATTTTTACAAAAATAGTGAAAGCCTATTGTTTGGCACAACACCTTTTCTTGGATATTACGTAAGGAATAACAATATAATGTTTACCTCATAATCTATGACTTCAAAATAAGATCCGATCACATATTATGGTAACAGTAAAATAAAATTAATATTTGATTATAATTATATAAATATATGCAATGATTGAAATATTGTTAACAAGTTTTTAATTTTTCTTCACGAATTCGCACATGACTAATTTGCACATAGCATTTATTTACCCTAGTTGCTAGCACCAACATTTAGTATATATATTATAATTATGCAGTCAAATATTCTCCATCAGTTTAAGGCATCTCGTGTCGATTTATAAGGCGATTCTAATCATGTAATTTAGTTTCTAATCAGACGCTTAGTTGTCTGACTATTTGCGTCCTATTGTCAAAATTTGTTTACGACTTTACACATTTTTTCTAATAATAAAGCAATAAATCAAGAGATCTGTGTGAAGAAAGTGAAAAAATCTGCTTTTATCATAGTTTTGATTTTTAATGATATCTTATTAGTTGTTAGTAAGCGCTAAACAAATTGTTTAGCAGAAATTTTCATATTTTTTGTTACAGACAACAAATTTTTTAATGTCTAAAAAAGTTATTTTAGACTTGCCAATTGTCCCCGAAAATAGACTGTCCCGATTTAGAGGATTTCTCAGACATCTCGGAAAATTAACTTTATGTCCCGGATTTAAAAGATATGGTTTATAAAAAAAATTATGATGTTATTTTTATATCCTCGGGTTGAAAATTATTCATAAATTTGCGATTCGCAATAAATTAATCTGTTTCTATTAAATTTATTTTTGTTTCTAAAGTTTATAAAAGGATTTGTTTCAGTTTAAGTATTACTTGTATTTACTTGTATTATTTTATTACTAAAATTCTAACATTATTCTCAGCCTCGTGACTTATATAGGTTGCTTTCTACGTTTGTACCATTTTGTGCATTACTTTATGAAGTCTCTAGGTTTCCACTCTCTTATTTTGTTCCTATCTTTGAAAATCTGCAAATATTTTGTTTTATTGCTACTTATTTCATCAAACGAACAATTATTTAAATCATACCATTATTGTATTTTACAAGGTCACTGTGTTACTGTAGTTTACAGTGTGTCAAATAACACAACTTAACCCACATTCGAGCTACATTTCCTACGTTTATCACTGAAATTGACTTTAAAAAAATCGTATTTTTCATAAACCCCTATCAGAAAGGCCTTTGGCTCTGAACCCCAGACCCCATGATTCATCCGATTTTTCTGTCCTAGATTTCAATACTGCGAAGTTGGCAGGTCGGTTATTACTTGCTAGTTTTATCTAATTTTTAGTAATGTATGACGTCATCAAGTTCTCCAGTATATTCTACGAAAATGTATGGATCGAAAGTGTTTTAGGAATTAGGCAGGTACTGAACATTTCATAACGATTGTCTTAGGGTCAATCGTTAAGGTCAAAATCACCTTTGGGTCAACTCCCTTTATGCTTCGAGAGTTCAATTTATGTTGATGCAATTTTTACAACACATATTTTGACATAATATCCTTCTTTGACGCATTCCTCTTATTTTGAAATTATTTTATTAAACACTTTATTTATTTATATATTTTAGCATTTAATTTTTATCTTACCCTTCGAAATCAGCCGCAATTACATTACACAAAATAGCTATTTGGTACAAATGTTTAAATTTTTTTTTTTTAAATAATGGTTTCTTTGGCATTGTTTGTTTTAAACCTTTTGCTTGCATTTATGTGTGACTGACTCATTCATACCTTATCTTTATAAAATGCTCGCTTTGCTATCAGTCCCATAGTCCAATTTTGACATACATGACTACTTTGCTACGTTTTTGCGTGTTTCATTGAAGTTTTGTAGTTTGCACATTTTACGCTTTTTTCGACACTGTTGTTCCCTACTGAATATAGACTACTAATTATTTTTTTGATTTTTATTAATGGCCGTTTCATTATTACGCAGTTAGACAGTAACTTTAATGTAAACATTAGTGACTATTATGAGTTCTGATTACAAGAAAGTGCCCAAATCTTTAAAATGTGTTAACATTATATACGTAATGTCCGGCTGATATGTTATTTTGATTGTTGGTTTTTATCATAATTATATTTAATTATTTTAACATTAATCACAAAGTTTGTAATGAAGAAACTTATTTGCAAAATTATAACATATTTTCAAAGGGTTGTTGAATGCTTTTCAAAAATGGTTCATATTTGGTATTCTTATGAAGCGTACTGAAATAAATTTACATTATTAAGGAAAAACAGGTTAATTAATTACATTTATGAATGCATGGATACATTATATTTGTAAATGTTGTGTTTAATATATGGTATTTTATATATTTCATTTGGTATCTGTATTATTATAATTGTGTCTAAATTTTGATTTTCTGAATAACATTTATCTACATAGAAATAGCAGGTACGTTTGTAAAGAATAATTGTAATTACAGTTAGAACTCTATCATGAGGCAATTTATTATGATTGAAATTGTGAGGAGCTTCAAATGATCTGCACTTTATCTTATAGTCAATAAATATGATAATCAATATGTATTATGCAATCTTTTCGAAACGGCAATTGAAGTAAAACCAGCAGATTAACAGTTTCTCTGTCTTCATAGAATCCAGTTAGATTCAACTTTTGTTTTGCATTTATCATGGTGGGTCTTGGAAGTGTGATCTTGCTGATATAGCTAATGAGCTCAATGGTACGCTAATTTGGACATTCTGTTGTGTTACCTAATTTATGAAGAGCTACACATTTTTGCTTCTACTTGCAGTCATCAGGTCTTCAATATGGTTTGCATAGAAAGAATAGTGCTTCAGGGTTCTGCGGTACCTTTCAGTTGTTTATCAGGAACTGTTCTTGTCAGTGTAGTTTTCTTAAACAGATGTATTCCATGTTCCTGCCAGTGAGTGAGAGAATGTATATCCTTTGTAATAGGTATTGTAAGAGATATCTTTATCGTTTTCAACATATCTCTTGTCATAATTAGCTTTGTAAAATCATTAGATTAGATCAAAACAATCGTATATTTACGGCCACGCTATCTAATATTAGCAAAATCAGGGAATGTTATTCATTACTTCTGTTACCAGTCCTCTGATCACTCTTGTTCATTAAATATGACTAATATAACCTGCAATATTCTTCATCTTGGTAATATATATATAATAGCATTCGTAACCAACCCATAGCGACAGAAAATGCAATAAGTTTTTGTGATTGCCCTTTAAGTATCCTCAATTTTCAGTGCGAAAATATATAATATACACAGGACCAGGGGGTAATGTCGTTATGCGGCAATTTGTTTTATTTTTATCGTGTTAAAATTTAAAATAAATATTTTTATTTATTTTTTGTGCGTAGGTTAGTCACTCTCATGCGGTTCTTGTATAATTTTATTTACTCCACGGTTATTATTATTTTTTCATAGTCGATGTTTTTATTTATTCTAAATTGTATACATTTAGTTATTTCTTCCTCTTCCATTATACTGAAACTGTAAGCTGTCACGAAAGCTCTTTTTACGCATTTATATTTAACCTAATATTTACTACTAAAATTATAAATTCAATATGGGTACTTTTTTCTAACGTTTTATACTATATTTTTGTTTATTGTATAGTTTATCTTGATCGATGAAGTTAATATCTCCTTTTTTCGTCCTTACTTTCAGAACACCGATACGACACGTACAACATTTGATGCACTTGAGACAGTTCCCTCACATTATTAGCACAACATTTAACTATAACCTCTCTGATTGTATTAATACAATTGTAACCTGCTTGCACGCAGTATACAGTAATAGAGTTTTTGTTTCATATTGTACGTAGCTGCATTCTTGTCTTCACCTTGTGATTATTGCTATTTTTACCTAATAGTGGTGTAGGCAGCGATTCACTATATTCTTTCTTGGGTGGAACAGAGTATCCTAAGTTGCTCCTGCTGGTAGAAAGATACTTCCCGTGTTTTTATTTGGTATTGTCATTATTATAACTGACGTATTTAGTTTTGGTACCTCACAAATATTACTATAATTCTTTTCTATGAAATAATTGTTAACATTACCTATATATACATAACACGCATGATAGATATGTGTACTGTATGTACACATATAATAATAACCATTTGTTTTTAATAGTTTGAAACTCTGTATAATAACTTTTGTCATCAATCATTTTAATTTATATATACCATGCATATTATTTTATCTATTTCGTGTTTTAATTCTATTCAGTTATGAGGTTAATATTTTTTTATCAATTTTCAATCAAAATTGCTGAGGCCTGAGCAGGAGGGGTGCTCAACTTTATTAATAATGCATTTTTTTTAATATATTGAAACTCTTCGCGATTGTTAATAATTAACAAAATTATACGATTCATCTTTTCCGGATTTTATAAGTTCTACATATTATTTGTTGCGACATATTTTTATTAAACAATCGTGTTTGCAAGATATTGATTAATATATTGAGGTGTCATAAATCGTGATCTGATCAGTCTAATCAATTAAATGAAATTACCTAATGATAAAAGTAACCTATGCAGTCAGTATATGACACGTATTTTCCATTAACAACGCATTTAATTAAATTATGTTACGAGTTCAAATTCCATTATTAAAAATGTGTTTTCTTTAATAATGTGATTATCATACTAATTATGATATGAGTAGTATGGTTCTATAATTAACTTTAATAATAAAATTAATATATTTCTCAGTACTGGATATATTCTTAATATGAGAATAATTTTGCGATGAAACATGTTTTACAGTTGAACAATATTTATATTTTTAATAATAGTATACATAATTAAATCAGGTTAGTAGTTATTTTCTTATTTCTTCATTCGTTCAGCTAGCTGTGAATATACTCATCAGAATGAACATTATAATTGTAATATGCGGAAGAAATGAACACAACTCGTAGATAAAGATACGGCGGCCCAAAGGGTTCACGTAGAGATAAGTAGTTAAAAATGATCTTAGCACAGTATACGTCGTATATATCTAAGTTGAATAACATAAACTTTATATAAACATTTTGGACCGCAATATTCTGCGATAACGGCCTGGATTTTTCCCCATTTTTATAATACCTTTTCTATGGATAAATGGTGTTTTTAGCAAATAATATATACATAATTTCATGAATAAAAACTCAATTCAAAATAAATTTTAAAATTATGTTCTGTGTATTATGCAAAAAGCATGTCAAGTAGTGCATGCTTATTTAAATTAGGCCAAACCCGGAAGAGCTCTGCTTTGTTTGTGCCGGCTCTGTGCTAATTACTTTTAATATATTTCACTTCTTTTTTTTAGACAATCTTATGTGCCTAAAAAAAATCTGGTATACAATATTATAACGACATTTATTTGTATGTTTATTTAAAATATGTGGATTTTCTCCAAAAATGTATAGTAATTTCTGACTCAGATGCAATTAGTTACTCTGATCTAGTATAGTACTTGAAATAAGATTTGTTTTATTTAGCAAAAATTTATTTGTATTATATGATATTCTAACCAAACCAACAATTACGCCAAATGTAATGACCAATTGAGGTTTCAGAAATCGATTACAGATGAAGAAACTAAAGTTTATCAAGGTAATAATATCAACCATCACGGAAACAAAATATCAGAAGGATACTACACAATAAACATTCTTATAGGAGACAGATAGTGGAAATTCCTTGACAATAACTCACAATTTTCAGTTAAGGAGGCAAAATAAAGAAAATAATGTCCTTTCAATATTTATATAAATATTGGCTTCGTTGTTACCTTACAAGAAGCTTATATTATATTTATAGACACATTCTTGTAATTGTTTCCATTAATTGTTTTATGATAGTTAACAGAATAAACGATCATATACCTTTTTTGTTTCCGACTAGCATCATTTTTAGCGTGTCACTTTTGCTTAATGTGTTTAACAATTCAGCTGGAATGACACTTAATTACTCTTTGGTAAGCTCTGTTTAATCTAATATTAATTAATTGATTTATATATTCCTCCTCATCTATTTAGTCTTCTATTATTTTATAATTTTGTTGCATACAAAATGATATTGGGAACAATTTTAAACTCACAATATTATTAACAGTTATATATCAAAAGTTATGTTTAAGAACGTAATTTACCTTACGGCTATATTATATAATATATTGCATTATTATACTATATATTATACTATCTTAATTATACTATCTATTATAATATACTTCTTGTTAGGCCTTAATAAGTTAATGACAGTATTTATTTAGCTATAGTTTGTGAGACAAAATATCGTAAAATTTGCACGTCCTAATTTACGTAACGGATATTTTTCCTAATTTACATAACGGATATTTTTCCTAATTTACGTAAAGGATATTTTTCCTAATTTACGTAAAATACATTTTTCCTAATTTATGTAACATTTATTTTCCTAATTTACGTAACGGATATTTTTCCTAGTTCACGTAACGAATATTTTTCCAAATTTACGTAACGGATATTTTTTCTTATTTACATAACGGATATTTTTTCCTAATTTACGTAACGGATATTTTTCCTAATTTACTTAACGGATATTTTTCCTTATTCACGTAGCGAATATGTTTCCTAATTCACATAGCGGATATTTTTCCTAATTCACATAACGGATATTTTTCCTAATTCACATAACGGATATTTTTCCTAATTTACTTTAAAATGTTCCTAATTTATGTAACGGATATTTTCCCCAATTTACGTAACGGATATTTTTACTAATTTCCTATTAGGTAAATAATACATACATCTATATTAGTATATTAACACAATTTTTTTGTTCTTCGAAAATTGAACATACATTCCATATTTATTCTCTGTAAATCTTTCCGTTTTATACTTAGAAATCAATTACATAAAAACAAACTAATGTTTAAAATAAATATTTGCGCATATAACTATTGTACAATGTATATACTCGTTCTATGTATCTATAGTTGTATATCATAATCTCTATTTCTCTATGTTATACTATTATACTAGTTTTTTTTGTGCACAGAACAAAACGTTTAACAAAATTTTGCATAGAAATTTTGTATAATAATAATATATACTTTTACATATTTTTGTGTTACAAAATTTATGACAAACAGTGTATGTTAAATTTAACTTTGTTACAGATGGCTTTAAATACGTCAACTAAGATTCCGAAAGGCGAAAATATGATGCTGCATGGAAGAAGAAAGAAAGTCAAAGAGTCCTAAAAAAATGCGTAAAGGGTGAGGATTTAAGTAATCAAGCGCTGTATTGAAAAAGGGAGAAAAATCAAAACAAATTTAAAGTTCTATTATGACAAGCATATTTGAGCAATTCCTTTTTTGACAGAAACACCTTAAATGGACCAACCAGGACTCTCACGAGCAAATATTTATAAGAAACGTACTATACACGAAAAAGAGTGTTTCTGCTTACCACGATGTCATAATCAAAGCTCTTAAAACCAATATTGCACAAATTACAAAATACATTTAATCAGCGTTGCTATAGATAAAGGCATATACAAATGTATGAAGAATTCACGAAAGATTGGCGTAATTCAAGGTCACCAAAATCTGGAGTCAATTCAATTATATGCAATATGGGTAAGTCTCATTTTGAAAGTTGACAATAACACAGTCTTGTATTTAATGAAAACGTTTTTGGTGAGATTTCAGAAGTTCGACATAAAAATGGAAAATTGAAAGAAAAAACGCTGTCCAAAAAATTCCACGTGGAAAAATAATTAATACGTATCGTCGACCCAAACAGATTACTGAAAACTATTTAAATTCCAACCTCAAAAGCATCTCACGAGATGTCATATTTCAAGCTGTTCAATTCGAACAGGAATACGAATGCAAATATTGAACAAAGAAGCTGATAATGTTAACTGCTTTCTTGAATGAGATGACAACTCTCGATTATTACCTAATGAGGCGATATTATAATCAGCACGTATTCTTGATACTAATCCTGATAACTTCTTTGGAGAAGCTATAATGGGGTTAAATAAGAATTTGAAAAAAAACCACATATACATATCAAATCCATTATACCATCAAAACTCAATATAAAAGCTTTCTCACTTCATAAATGTTATACAAGTTATATAAATAATTCAATTTCATGGATTACTGTATGTTGTCACCTTGTACCTCGAAGTCGCGGGCGACCTTTGGAGATACGCATGATCATTGTCCTCCAGCTCTTCCTGTCCACAACCATGTCCATCAATTTGCGTTTCTAGTTCCTGCTTACTCTTGGTGATAAGTGTGGTGTCATCTGAGTATCTCCGATTGTTCAACTGCCTTCCTGCTATTCTGATACCGCAATCTACTTCATCCATAACATTTCGCATTATTCTTTCGGTGTACATATTGAATAAACAAGGGGACAAGATGCAACCTTGTCTAACTCCCTTTCCGATGCTAAACCATTGCGATTCTCCATACTCTGTCCGTACTGTGGATTTTTGTCTATCATATAGGCGTTGCACCAGATGCACCAGATGAACAGGTACTCCCATTTCTACTAGTGTCTTTCAACACTAGTACATCTATATACATTATATATCGAAAATATACGATTTTTCATGAAATTTAATGTTCCCTAATTTACGCAAGAAAAAAACCCATTGTGCTTTCAACCTAAATTTTTTTATACTACTAAAGAAAAAAAGTTTGATCCTTTTTTGATATGTAATTATTACTTTACTAAATTGAAAATTGATGGATAATTATATTTCTTTAGGAATATTGTCTTGTAATTTAAATATACAAAAATTATATAACACCAAATATGTGTAATTTGTGGAATTAAATGTTGAACACTATCAAAACAATTATTAATTTAATGATACCATAATGTGCGTACGACGCTTACTAATGTAATACGAGATATTATATTAAAATAGGAAAGTTCATGTAAAAAATATTAATAATAATGTATTCAAACAATATTTCATAAAATAATTAAATTTAGTTGGGTGCCAATATTTTAGGAAATAAAGGCTAATATGCTCCGTTGTTTATTATTTAGGATTTTATAATTTGTTTAGATGTTTACATTCGTTTACATTTACAGACGTATACATTAGACATTTATATATTATTTATTATAATAGCCAACGTGCTCGGAATACAAACAGATAATAATATAAACAATAGATAATAATAATACCTCTAACAATAATCTTCGGGTATACTGAGTTACTAAGAAATAAACTCGATGTTTTACATTACAACGTTGTTTAATGGAATAGAATTTTTTTAAAGTTTGTTATTTGATGAGATCGGCAAATTAAGTTTTATTGAGACAATTTAGAATCTATCTCATGCTTTCAAAATAAAATTTTATTATTTATGTTTGGTATAGTTCTTTAAAATATTAGATATCTGTTTATGAACTTTTGCTGAACGTCCAGAATATAATTATATCGAACATCATCTGACTCAATATTAGACTAGGTCATAATACGGATTGGACAAGGAGTAATATTGAATTAAAAAATATTCTTTGACATCTACAAATACGTGTCATTTATTGTATTTGCCATGGTTTATCTTTCATTTAAGGCGATTTGGCAAGTCTTTTAGCAAAACAAAACAATTTGTTTAATGAGAAGAAGGATACTGTTTTATTAATGAAATATAAAGTATTTTGTACATATCTTGGTAATGTAATTATTATAAATTTCAAGCATTTAAAAAACATTTTTTATAGTTTTTAAATACTATAATTTTGTACAACATATATAAATTGAATAGTACGAGAAACAAAAATCCAATCGTTCTTTTAAGTATAGTTTGATAACATGGTTGCCATAGGCTACCTAAAATCTCACTATTAACAGTAGAAAGACAATGCGAACAATTCGTATTAAAACGGTTAAGAGGAGTTATGGTAACAAATTGACAATGTGGAAGTTTTAAACATTCTAGAAATAATAAGTTGAACCGGTGACGTAGTTTATTGTCAATGACGTCATCATTTGTCCAAATTATTTAAATATATATATTTTTGATAAATATATGCTTTTTATAACATTTGATGATTACGTTTTGTGACAACCAAAACACTTTATTTAATTAAAATAGCTTGTTTTTAAAATTATACAATCCACATGTAATATTTAATATTTTTGACAAAATAAGTTTTATTACGTAAATAGTATTTTTATTAAAAAAATATTGCAAAATTAATCTATTATTTGACTATGGTAACATTTATTATATAATAATACTTAGATTTGTTTGAATGTCTAGACTTATTCAACATATTTTTATATTGATTCAATAAAGAAGTTAGGAACATTTTAATTAAAAATATAAAATGTTTCGGAATATATTTTAATTTAGTTAATTTTTTTTTTGAGCAATTGATGATGTCAAACAAATTAAACAGTTATGGTAAATGCACAAAATTACACAAAAAAGTTTATATAATTTTCTATAATAAACGCAATGAATTCAAACATATACAGAAATATTTATAATATTGTCACACAAATATTTTAAACCATGGAAAATGTGATTTTGGAATAGACGGTCAAAATATTAAGTCATTGCTACCAACACAGCCATGCGATCATCAGTTCAAACATATTCTAAAATTGTTCTTTACCCTTCCACCCCTCTACAATACTTGGCTGACTTACTGTTAAAGGGCAAGAGTGGCACATTTAGTATATTTGGCTTTTCAATAAAGCTCTTTACACAACACACACATAATGTTATACATATCTGGAATGAAATGATCCAAAAAAATTAATAATAATAACTTCTATCAATTCTTAATAGAAAATATTAAACAGGAAAAGGAGAATATATATTGGATATAAAGTATATATACATACAATGATTTTATGTTATAAAATAAATATTAGCAGCATTATATTTGAGAAAATGTACACTTTATTTGTTCAAGTAAATATTATATGTTTTAATTTCAATTGTTCATTTCCTATAAAAAAATAGACCTTTAATTCAATAATTAAAAGGTAGTATTATTATTTCTAATAATTATGGATTTCAATAGTTCAACCATTTCTTCTTCATTAGAGTGTAAACATGAATAATTTTTTAATTAAATTATATTAAATGACATTTATTATTAAATATATTAGTAGTAGTACTAAACGTATCGAAATGCATACATTTTAATGGTTAACATTGCTTTATGACATGGTACCGAATAACGACTTACATAATTAATTATAGGTATTTTATACTATAGACTTATGCGTTATACGTTATATTCATATAGAGATTTAATAAATGTTCACAATATTTCGTTTATTCTGAACTTTCTATAAACCTATATTTTTTATCTATAATATCGTGATAAATCAAATTAGGACAAAATTGTTAATTTCATAACTTAATTTAGATTAATCTTTATTGAACAGGGGATATGGAGATATGTGAGAGTCCTTTATTGAACAGGGGGATATAGGGAATATGGGAAAGTCCGATAAGAAACGAAACACTATTTTGTAAGTCAATTTTATTTTAATAATTGGAATATAGGTATAATTACTTCAAATAATTTTCTAACATAACAGACATACTTTGGTCAAACTATCATATCTTAGTTTTCAATGGGGTAACTGTTCGTTAGTTTTCTGGGGTCCAATTGTAGACCCTCCTCCAATCCTTCGGCATAGGGAAACTTATAATAATAGAGAGTCATTATTAAAAATTATATCTATAAAAGTCAATAAGTAATTCAATTCATCCCGGAATTTGTATTATTTATCACAGAGTTAATAATAAGCTTGAAATGAACACATGTTATATGTGTGGAATTAATTTTATCCTTTTTAAAAGAGGACTTAGCTGCAAATAATTTTTGTGTATTGATATTGGCTATTCATAAATAGACTTTTTCGTCAGACAAAGGTTGCGTTCATTTTACGCAAATATTGTAATGAACCTTATTAACATAGTTTAATTTTTGGTTTACATACCAAACAATACAAATAATATAACTAAAGTAATAAAGTTATTTTTCACGAGATTCAACATTTGAAAACATTAAAAAAAATCTTTTGCCTATAAATAATGGGCATATAATAATAATCATTTATTTGAATGATTTGTTAATCTCACTCAAATGTTTAGTATGTTGTAAGTATGCTTATTGGTAATTGCAAATAGCAACTATATATACAAATTAAGTTTATACATTGTTTCAAATTGTGTAATTTCCTAGGAACTGGGATTTGTGTATAAAATGACCATAGTAGCCAAATAGCAATGTATACAAACAATAAATTGATGCCATTGTGTTCTGCTTAATGATAATTAATTTTTACAATTTTTCAACGTGTTAATGAAACTTGAATAGTTTAAATCACATTATTTTAAGTTAATTTACATTATTACATAATTTTTTCCATTTCTCTATTTAATTTGACGATTGTGTGTATTTTATGGAAAACGTTAATTTTCTTTTTTCTTTTTTATTTAAGCACTTTTAAATTATACAAACTGTTGTATATTGTAAATATATTGTAATTATAAGCATAACAAATATTTCAGCCATGAAAATCTATATAATTTAGTTACACATTTAAATTTGAAAGACAGGTAGTCCAGCTTAGATTAGAATGTCGAGAAGCAAATAAATTTTTTTTAAACATACCAAAAAACGAGTAAAATAATAGTTTAATTTTTCTCACGTTAATTAAATTATAATTGGAGTAAAATCCTAATTTTCCTCTAAGATTCTACATAGAACATGGTGTAGGTCAAAAAGGCATTTCTATATAATTTTATACGTATAAATTTACACTGAAAAAATTATCTATTACAATTTGCTAAGAAAGGATTTAATGTTACGTCATCAAATTCAATTAAATAACAATATTTAATTTTTTTTCAAAACTAATCAAAATAATTATATGGATAGTGCTTAAAAATTAACCTTAGACATTAGTTGATTGAAACTTTTTTGAATTGTACGTCGTCGACGATAAGTAATGTATTTTTAAACACTTGTTGGCAAAGGACTACAAATATAATTATTTTTGTTTATATATTGTTTGTATAGTTAGACATCCCGTGATTACATTTATTTGTGATTTAATAAACAGGCGGTTCTAGTAAAGTAGAAAAATATTGATAACGATTATTAAACTGATAATAATAATTGAGTTAATCATTCCAACCCTATAACATATTCGTTATTTAAAAAAACTTATATTTTGTATTTCCAGTGGAGGTCAAACGGTTTCAATCAAATTATATCTATTAAAGATAGGTCTCTCGTGATACAGTCGGTTTTGGAGTTTCATCTTTGGGTGTGTTTGCAGCCGAGCTCTTGCGTCCCTTGGCAGACTTTAGTCGCAAGACCATAGGTTGTATCTTTGCAAGTACAACTTCTGAGTGCAGAATAAACTCGGCCACTCGGTTGGTTTCGATGTTGATGTGTTCTCTTAGACTTCTTGGACGTTCGGGAAATAACCATTTCAAGAATTGTAGAAGTGCCAGCAGCGTATTCTATTTATGAAAAACGGGAAGAATAATAGAGTTTACTAATTCAAGTTTGATGTTGTTATGTAATATTTACATTCATTGCAAATTTATTACAGTGTTAAGTTAGATGATGGGACATTCAGAAATTATAAAGTAAGGTTATGGAACAAAATATTTATTTATCACTCATTTTTAAGCAGGGAGTAGTAATTTTAAAAAGGCGTCACAATAACAATAAAATCTTTCATAATTAATGGTCCTGTTCATGACATAATTAAAAAAATATATTTAAACAACTAAATTGCGTGTAAATGTTGTGTAAATTTCGATTGTAATTAAATATTCAAATTTTATGTGAAGCGATTTAAAATATTTAAATATTGACAGTATTTTAAAAAATTCATCATTTAATCATGCATCGAAAAAAAAATCATCACATCACTTCATCGATAAATATAATGACTCATATTTCCACTTATTTTATAACCAACAAACTTACCATTTGCATCACTTCATTTAATAATTGATGATGCTATTGATGATTAGAAATCAAAAGAGAAATCATTAGAAGTTTTTCAAGGATACAATTCACAAATTTGTCTGATGGAATGTGAAAGTCATAATATTTGATAATGAAATCATGTAATTGCTAAATTTACGTATACGGTAAATGTTCTAATTAACCTATAACTTGTTTTATATATATATATATATTTTAGTATATAATAGCATATATTATATTAACATAATATAACATAATCCATTTTTGATTACAATTTTTCACCTACATTATTTTTCTTAGATGTAAACGATTAGAATATAAACGCATATTATGATTTAATCAGACTTTAATAACCCCAGACTAGCAACAGTAGATATTTACAATTTTAATGACTAGGTGGCCTGAAACAGTTTAATTGAGAAACCATTGTTTAAATACAAAAAAAAGAATCAAGAAACGATCAATTTTTATATAAAATTATTTCTAACAAAGATGGTTTAACACTGGAATAGCGGAAATATAAGAAACTAAAAAACGAGAGAACAACACATATAGATAACTGATGGATCGAGCTGCTTACCTCAAAGAAAAGGACAAATAATAATTGGGCCGCAAGTATTTCCCAATATACTGGGCTATACTCGTAGCGCTTGGCTTCCCAAGGAGGGTTTCTATATTGACGATATCTGAAACATAGTTTTGTCCAAAACATGTTGTATTATATTTCCGTTCGTACAATATAATATAATAAATTTGAGTAAGTGATATTAAAATGAAGTTCAAACTAATAGTATAACTCTAATTTAATTTTATGTATTTAAATAGATAATAATAGCAAAGTGAATTTTAAACATAATTAATTACAATTATGATTGTATATATAGTTAGCAAAATGTACAAAAAAGGTTATTAATGTAATTATTTATATATTTAATGTGCGGTAGATTCAAATGTATACATAATGACTTTATTTTATTAAAATGATGACTTTAATGTTTCATTTACATAACTTGAAATATTTCATTACATACATTTATATAAAATTTAATTAGGGAAATAATTTAATATTTATGCTTTTCTATTCCCAATTAAAATATATACATAAATCCTAAACTTCATTTTGAAAATATTATTTCTTTGTAGTTGAAAGTTATTATTATTTTGCATAAAACCAAATTAATTCTAATCATAACATCGATTTTTGTAATTATATAGCACATTATAAAAATTAATTGAATAAATTTCGCAAAAATTGTACTATGTATTTCATTAAATATATATATATATATATATATAAATCGTTATGATTACAGTAAAGAATAATTGTAATATTTTTTTGAAAGTAGAAGAAATTTGAATAAATATGACATTTTGTAATAATATATACAATACACTGCATAATAAATAAGGTCTAAATTTACCGACAAAACTGAATATTTGGCATAGTTGAATCCTGTTGAAGCATATTCGCTGTGGCATTGTCATATTCGCTAATATTGAAATAAGAAAGACTGAAATTTGAATAGCCTCTAAGATCTTGGGTGGGACTGTACATCAGACTATAGACTGTTGAGGGGATAAAGTCACTTGTAAAGGCAATGAGAAGCGCCTGAAATATTAAAAACATGTTAATAACTGAAATTCTTACATTTGTACGATATATCACCATTTAACACTATAAACAAAAAATTAAGTTATTTTTTACTGTGATTTGAAACATGTACTTTCATTCGTAACTGACTATTTTAAAATTAAACGTTTCATAATTATTAATTAGCTAAAATTGTTTAACGTTGCTAAATGAACGCTACAAAATAGTTAAATAATAAATATAGATAATCTATTATAACATTTTTTATTTACTTTTTTTCAATAGATAATAATAACAAAAAACGAACTTTTCTTTTTACATTTCAAATGAATACATTTATTAACGTTTCCCGAAATTTGGTTTACAAAGCAGTTGTTGTTATATTTTTTTAAATTAAAATGTTAATTATTTAAATAATATTTTTGTGTTCATTGATTAAACAAATAATTGTTTAGCAATTATTTTGTCTTATCTGCTGCTTCTATGCAAACACATGTCAAAGGAATTTTTGAATTGTTGATTTCCTGTAGTATTCCCCATGCTTTAAAATATTGCAGGAACATGTTCATCTGTCTTATGCAAAAACATGTCAACATAGAATGGAAATAATTACATGGCAGCAAGATAACGTACGCACCCTCATTATAAACTGAATATCAATTATAAATAATATATCTTTGGTTGATACTTTCAACTAGAAAGGATAGGGTGATTCGTTGTACACAGCTATTTGGAAAATATTACGATGAAAACACGTAACGATATTTTAAATATTTATTCAAACAAAAGTAAGGCGTAGTATAAATTTTGTTTAAATATATAATTTTAATTATGTTACAGTTAAAAAAGTAAAAAATACAAAAACTAAAACTTAATAAATAAAATATTTTAAAAATATTTACTTAAAAATATTTAATTTCAATATATGTATATATAAAATTCAAGGCAACAATGATTGCCTGTATTTAATAAATGTAGAAAGTAATATTAATGTTCATCTTGGCACATAAAAACTTCTACAAATTTGTAAAAAATAAGGTGAATAAATTATAGAATTTAATAAGAAAATAACCGCTGTCAATATTATTTTAACTACTCAAATTCAAAAATAATATATTTAATATTTATTACATTTATCATTACAATTTATTATATTTATCACTCACACATATTGTACTAAGCATTCGAATTAAATTATAAATAAATTATTCCCCAATCAAATATAAATGATAGGTTATAGAAATAATTATCATTTTTTGTTTTTTGAGTTATATATTATAAGATAAATATACATGACACAAAATTTGATTTTTAATTTTCTAACATTTTTTTTAAATAACATCTAAAATTTAACTTTTATTACGTAGAACCGATTTTATTTACTCTTTGAATTTATTAAACTATAAATTATATTATTATATATATATAAACAAACATACATATAACTTTTTTAATCAAAAAATATTGTAGAAGGAATAAAAAATAAAAAATTAAAACATATATAATATATCATATTGTGAATTTTTCTAAAATACACCTTCATCAATTAATCAAAATATGAAGATAAATGAAACATATAAATATATTATTTTAAACAAAAATCTATGAATATGGTATATATCTATATATGTATATATCAATACAAAACGTACATTAGAAAGCGGAGCCATTCTAGTTATTGTGAATAATATTCCTGACCAGATTCCTGAAAAATTTAATAAGAGCATATTATAAATATCATAAATACTGATTTATATAACTCATATCCTATAAAATGATGTCTTGATCAAGGTCTTCAATTAATCCACAAAGGCACTATTGAATAAAATGTATTTATGATGTTGTTATTTTGTATTATTCATTAAAGAAATTGATTAAATCATAAAAAAAGTAACTTCTATAATTTTACTTGCTCATTATTATAAGAAACATCAGTAATTGACAAGAAAAAATATTCTCAAATTATCCTTCAAATTAAAATGAGATTTTTATTAAAAATAATAAATGCGTTAAAACCTAATGTCTAACCATCCGTAAAATATAGATTCCTTTTTCGATTAATCAATTGTAAAATTCTTCAAACTATATAACTTAGAAGTAAATAGAAGCAACTTACCGATTCCATTAACCGGTTTTGCCACGGATCGCCGGTAACTCATAATCAATTTTTTGGAATCTCTCCTAATTTCGATGAGATTATTTCCAAGTGCAAAGAGTGGAGCGACAGGAAATGCGGCAATAAAGAAGCACATAAATCCATACTGGATCACTGAATAAGGAACATAAATAGAGGTACAGAGTGCATGACGCTAAAATATTTTAATTTTCAGATGTTACGAAATTGCCTAAATTGCTTAAAAACAGTTCAATATTCCTCTCAATTTGTATATATATTTTTCATAATATCGCTGAGAGGTTTTGTAGAAATATATTTTGGTGATGTATTTATCTAATTTATTATATGTGTAGGGATACTAATATTCGTTATTATAATGTAAATATCAATAGAAGTTTGATATATGACGAAGTAATGTGATTATTATGCCTGACATGATTTATTCTACATTAATCGCAGTAACATTTTAACATTTAATAAAATTTAATTAAACGAACATTTTAAGTAGCGAACATTTTTCATAAGTGCCATCTTTGATATATATAAATAGTACCATAGTTATACTATAAACATATTTGCTAAAGGTGAACTTATTTCATGAATATTATATATACACGGCGTGATTTTATATATGCGTGAACTTAATTAATTAGGTGCTAAACTATGGGAATAGTGATGGTTGTGCGCACATAAACCGGTAAACTGCAACTGAGGGCCCAAAGTACCGCTCTTTTTTTATTATAAATATCAGTTGTTACACATGTTTTCTATATGATCCGGCCTGTCCCCAATTATTTTTCTGCTTTTTTGGATTTGACAGACTGTCTTTTAAATCCACAGGTTTGACTTGCCATCTTATCACTCCAGGTCTGTTTTACATAGAGAACAAGCTATGTTTGGATTGTAAATATTTTTTATAAATAATTAGTTATTATGTTTTAAACCGTATATTTAACTTTGTTATGCTAAAATTATTTATTTAGCTAACAAATTTCGATTATAAGTATTGATTTTGTAAATTCATTATTGAAAATGGAATTGAAGGCAATCACTATATATAAATAGTATTTGAGTAAAAAGAAATCGTTCAATTGTGTTTATTACAGACCAGAACAAACAATGTATAATTATATTGAAATATATATCAATTATTTATAATGCGCTTTGGATGAATAATATGTAGCCTTATTAACAGTTAACTAATTAATTAAGTTTATCAAACCGACTTATTTAATCGATTTAATTAGTTATTAGTTATAAATGTTGGTGTAAAGAAAACAATGTTTAATTTATAATTTTAGTACAAATTAACGCTTATATTTATTTGTTTAAATAAATAAATGTAGATACATAGACATCAGTTTTTATTGCGTACATTTTCTTAATTTCAGTAATTAAATTAATTTGAAATTAATTATCATCATGCATTGCGCCATGTAAACCACTGTAAAAAAGATCAACAACTACCAATCTATACTTTGAAACAAATTTCATTTATTTTTCTTGCAAAAATTATTTTTACATAAAAAAGAAGAAATAACTCCTACTGCAAGCAAAAGTAAGCCCTATTTCTCATTATTTTATTTTATCTAATGCTGCATATGGATCAAGAATCTTATATTTAACATTGTTACTATTAATTTCTTATCCGGTTATCTTTCATAGTTTAGGATTAAATATGTGAGTTTAAAATTGAACTATATATAATATGACTACGATAATTACGTGAATATATCTAATTAAAAACAAGCATTAATCTATAATACTATACTGATTATATTTATTAACATTATAATTAATTGTGCAGGCACATGTTTATATTACAATTAATGACAAATACAACATTTTTAATTTAATAAAATTATTGACGTTTCAATATGGAGTCTCAGTGACATGTCAAAATATCTATAGAGTATAATTCCTGTGTAGAATCCTGATATAATTGACTTGACTGTAAGCCTACTTTTTAATTAACCAAAATAATCAATTAACATAATTCTTTACAATTCTGAATCAGTTTCAAAGCTCTGTAGTAAAATGAACTATTACAATATATTTAAAAATGAACATTTCATTAAATTAATATGTAAATTGTTTTTTTGTAGTTGATATATATTGTATTATGTATAAATTATATTTTAAAACTTTTTAGATATAATTTATACGTAAAATACTAAATAAAAGGTAATGAAATCAAACTTACTTAATTACATTGAAACAAAAAAGGATAAGCTACTTAATTATCTATATATATATATATAATAAGAACTCTCCATGCGGGTTTTACGAAAGAGTATAGATTAAAATGATAGACACAATGATTTCCAGGTACGATAAATCCATCTGCAGACCGGTTTCGGGGTATTTTGTACCTCATCAGTACAGAGTAGGAATCGAACCTGCAACCCAGCGATCCGTGAGCGAACTCACTTACCACTAGGCCACATC
>JAUZND010044501.1:0-20437 GCA_034780555.1 Coelogynopora nodosa | reverse complement strand
ATCGACTGTAATTTTCAAAATTTGTGTAATATATTTATATAAATGTACATAATTAGTTTCAATTAATTTGAAAGATAATTTCAAAAATTCAACATATTAGTCCGATCTATTTTGGAATCAGTGATTTGATCATTTAATTCGTGAAAGTTATACTTTTTATTCAAACATTTTCAATTTTAAACGCATTAGATCATTTATTTCAAGAAATTTAGACTTTTTATTCAAAAATTGTTAATTTTAAACACATTTGAATTTATATTTTTCAACATTTTCAATTTTTTATCGTGAAAATATTGCAAACAAACCTTTCGTCAATTCATAATAAGGATACAATGTTTCCTCCATTCCCTTTTCCCTAAACATTGCTTTATCTGGAATCTTTCCCGTCAAAAGTTCAACACAAATGAGCACTCGTTTCACCTAAAAAATGAAAATTATTTCATAAATAAATACAAATCAAAAATTCAAAAATGTTTTTACATGCTGTTTAAATCCAACAGCAGTCCTTTGAGGACATTTTCTTAGAGCCAGTAATAAGTTCTTATGAGCTTGATGATATTGCAAATAAACAGTCATCACAAACCCTAAAATATCAAATTAAATCATTTTAAAATTTAAATCAAAAAAAATCAACTAAAAAATATTAAATTTTATACCTCGATAATACAAATACCTAGCCGTCATACTGTTGACACATTCGCTCGAAAATTTTGTCTTGTTGATCATTTTATAAGCTTGTTGATATTGCTTATTTAAAACATAGTATCTTAAAATCCACACCATAACAGTAGCTTCACATTCGGGAGACGAAATGTTGGTATATCTTTGAAGCATTTCATGAAGAAATCTAAATTAAAAAATTAGAAAATATAAAATTTTACAAAGTTAGAAAAAATAATTACGGAAGTCTTTCATGCATTTTTCCATAAATCTCATACACATAACACTGATAAAACAGAGCTCTTGAAACCAATCCGCCAGCTATATAACTGGTAAGAGCCATTGAATGTTTCACTAAAGAATCTGCGCATTTGATGGCATTATCACAATATTTAGTTATATCTATTTCCTGTTCCCTCTTTTCTTTAATATTGTTCATGATACACAACATGGCCAATAAATGAATGTAAACATGGCTTTCGACAGATTTTGAAACGAAAAAATCAGCAAAAACACAATCATCGTCAAAACTATCTGGGAAATATTTTAGTAAATAATCCTTGGCATTGCTTAAATCGGTAATGCAATATCTCACTAGAATGTTTATAGTTCTATTGTCCAATTTCGGCCGTATTTTAATAGTAGATCGAAGAGCTTGGTGGACCATTGGTTTGGTTTTTATTTCATTTCCTTTATTCATCACTTGAGCGTCTAGTTGGCGGATTTTACTACAAACAACTAAAAGTAAAATAAATGAAAAAAGTTAAATAAATGGGAATACAAAAAATATAAAATTTTTTTAAAATTAAATTACCATTAATGACAGAGTTAACATCACTTATCTGCTGCTCTGTTAAACTTTCACAATAAACACTATCGTTCTCATTCATGTCTACATCTTCAACTTGCATGCCTTCCTCAAGACTACTTTTTGAACATACCTTTTTTGATTCGTTTTTTTCAGACTCTGACATTTTACGCTTCATTAGTAATTGAAAAAAATTTGCATGATATTTTTTAAAATTAAATTCTTTCAATGCCAAATCGGTAGAAACTTTATTTTTAAAATATTTATGTCAAATCAACTTACAAAACCATACCTACTAATTTTAATATAAATTTATAAATACAATAATCAATTTCAACATGTTTATTAGTCATTATAATAAATTGTTTTCATGTAAACATTTTTAAAACTTTCAAGAAAACATTTTAAAAAATAAATTAAAAGTACTCAAGTACTTTTGGGAAAAAAGAGTAAAATGAACAATGTCAGTGTGGAAAGTTACAAGCCGAAAAACCTGAAACGATTAATCACAACCTTGTGTGTTTGTGACGCGCACAATGCACACATTTCATTCATGGATTTAAAGTCCAATTTTCTCGATTACGGGGAAATTATGGGTAAAAATTTAAAAAAATTTTAAAAATTAAAAAAAAATTAGAAAAAATTTGAAAAATTAAAATTTATTTATAAATAATTGTATTTTTTAAAACAAAACAACTAGAAATTAAGAATCTAGAAAGCCAAATTTTCATCCTCATGGACTCTGAGTTCAACTGTCTCAAGGCTATCAAATCAGCTCACAATGCCATTGTTGGCGGGCATAAAATTGGTTAATTTTTTTTATTTTAAATTATATTATATTTTTTCTATAATTATTTTAAATTTATAGAAGTCTCTTTTGGTTTTCAGCATTCTCAAGAACATACGCTTTTTCTCAAAAAATACAAGCCAGATTTTTTAAAACTTTGTTCAGAGCATATGAGGTTTTGTTTTATTATTTTATATAATTGATAATATTAGTAATAATTTAATTTTAAATTTTTTTTAAAAATTTAGCATAAAGAAGAAATTAAAATGCCTGAAAAGAAAAGAGTTGTAATTTAAAAAATTTTTTATATTTTTATTTTGTTGATATTTATCAATGATAATTTAAAATTAATTAAATTTTTTTTTATAAAGAGAGGGAGCTTTGCCGAGTGTGCACGATTTGGTGAATGAACATTATCGAGAAAAATTGTAAGAAAAAAATTATAACATTTTATTTTATTTTAGAGAAACTGTGTGTTTTGATAATTTACATTGCATCATTGTGATTGTTGGTGAAAATATGCTGTATATATATATTAATATTAAAACGCGAGAAATTGATACATTTTTTAATATTATTTTTAATTGTGTTTTAAAAATAATTGCCGAAATATTTAAACATTTTTAGATTTTTTAATCCTAATGATAAAATTTTTTATAGATTATGCCAACAACAAAATTAATTGATTGATTAATTATCAAGAAACACAAACTTTGAATATGGACATTCATATTGCTTGAAATTTTGTCTCAAAAAATTGGAAGGGTTATTTTTTTAGTACATAAATAAATGGCGAAATAAAAAATACAAAAATTTTCAAATTTATAAAAATGACAATTAAATTTACTTAAATTTACAATATCTGTCAAGTTTAGTGTAATTTATGATTGCAATAAAAGTAAATTCATATTGATAATATTTTTTTTTATTTTATGTTAAAATGATTATGCCATTTATTATCTAAATAACAATATATCCCTCACCAATTTTTAATATGTTGTTGAATATTATATCAGCAATGTATGTAAAAATTTTTAGTAATTCATAAAATCCATTTTAGAAGTTACACATTTTCGTCAATTACGATGTCATTAATAAATTTGTATCAATGTTTTTCATTATAAATGAAACTACATAAAAATGCGGTTCTTTTAAGGTATATATCGTCATAGTTTAAGTATAAATTTTGATTTTTGGACTAATATTTCAGTAGAAATATACCTTTTATTTTAAGGTATATATTATCGAGATATATTTTTCAACTGTGCCGTTTTAAGTCAAAACGTTACGACTACATTAAATTGTATCCCCTATATTTTTACTGATAAAAAATATTTTCGATACATGATGAGATTAGTATTATTAATATATAAATCGGAAGTACTAGAACGGGGCGTTGCCCGATTTCTCGCGTTTTTGACGTATACAGTTAAATTTAAATAAAATTTTATGTTATTAATTTAATTTTTATTTTAGAGAATACATGAAAGATATTGTGCACGTTGTAAAAAACGTCTGTATCGCGTACACTTCTGAATTTATAGGAACCGAAGAAAGCGTTTTGAAAAACTTGGTGGATGAAGCAGTAAAGGCAAATGTTCCTTTTTTGATTTCTGCTGATGCAAATAATATGGCTCATAAATCTGTAAATATATATCTTTTGACTGAGGATCAACGACAAGGTATTTTAATTTTTTTTTATAAAATATTGATTTTTATAATTTTTTCCATAACTTGTTAATTTCACTGATAATTAATCAGAACATCGAAATATGCCAATAAAATTGGCAGATGAAATGTTCCAGGCAAAATTTGAAGAATTTCGACAGCGCAACAATATTCGCCCTCTAAATTATAAACCTCCAATAGCAAAACCATCATCACTAGTTCATGCTCCAAGATCAAGTTCTAATTATTTGCCAATTGTTTCACAGGACGTAGATGAACGAAGACGTCCGTTGGAACCCCCTATTAAATTTGGTGTAGCAGGTCCCATAAAACCAACCTTATCAAATGAAAAGGCCGCCATTCTTTTTAGATTCCTGGCGTCGGGAAAATTACTACACCATTCCGATTTAACGGGCCTCATAAGCTTTATAGAACGATTGATTCAAAATCGGGAATATTCAAGTACTTGCGGAATTTATCCAGGTTAATTATTTAAAAATACATTTAGACGTGAATGAACCATTGAGTGACTTGACTCTTAACGAAATAAAAGCGGTCGATAGGGACAGATATACGGAAAATATATTGGGTCTAATTTCACAAAGAGAACCATTACGTCCTCCACCTGCTAAAAAAAGGCTTTACAATTCTCCAAGAATGGACAGTTTGTATAATACAAATCGGGCGAGATATGCAACTTCTCCGAGATCAACTTTGTATGGTACTCCTAGACCAGGATTTCAAAATTTTTACAGGCCATATGAACCAAATGAACCGAGATATTCAAACTGGGGTTACAGATCAAGATGAGAATTATTACAAAACTCTGACAGTTTTAATGGATTTGAAAATTAGATTATGATTTATAAATTACAATGTAAGTAATTACAGTTAGTTTTCTCAACTTTTTTTATTAAAATTATCTTTTGACTGCTATTTTTTCGCAAAAATAATTTGAAAAAAAGAAGATAATTTTTATAAAAATCATTTTAATTTAAAAAAACGATTTAAAATAACCTAATTATCACACTTTTACAAATTATAAATTATAAACTTAATTTTACATTCGATGGTAAAAAAATAAATATAGTTATTTTTTATAACTTATTTTTGTACAATATAATTATATTGTATAAAGTGTTATTATTTATATTTTGACCAGTACAAATTTAAATCCAACGGCAATGTTTTCATAATGTCTTGTTTAGTATAAATAAAATTTAACATTATTTTAAAAAGCATTTTAAAGGGTAGTAAATTTTCATGTTTTCGGGCTTAAAAAAATATTTTAAAAATATGTTATTTTTGGGGTGATAAACACGAAAATTTACTACCTTTTAAAATGATTTTAAATTTATTTATACAAAAAAGACATGAAAATATTGCCGTTGGATTTGAATCTTTGATGGTCAATTTCTAGCTTTTATATATATTGGTCAGTGTATTACAGGGATGGAAAAAATCTAGTTTTTTGAGATTTCATTTAGGTTTTTAGGTTTTTTAGGTTTTTTAGGTTTTTTAAAATATATTTTATAACTTGGTAACTATAATATTTGCAGAGTAAATTTCAATAATTTATTTCTTCCTAGTTTGTGTTGTATGATTTATATTGATTAAATGTAACAAAAGAATATATATCGTTCAATAAATGTTTTCGATCATTTTCAAATTGAAGAAATTTATTATTTTTATTTTCAAAATTTCAAAAAACCTAATTTGCCATCCCTGGTGTATTATGATCGATTTAAATTATTGGTATATCCGTTAGTGATCACATGTACATGAAACCAATTCCTCCAGAAAACTTAAAATAATTAGTTCCATTTTAAAATAAATTTTGGTAGCAATTGAATGCATTCGCTGCGAATGATTCGCATTCCTAAAATATTCAAAGAAAATATATTTAAAATTAATTATTTAATAATCATCTATTTTATTAACTGTACATTTGTCTTTTTTGAGCATTTCTAGCTTTCCGCTCACGCTTCTGTCTAATCTTGTCATCCAATTGATCATCTGTTTCAATCGGTTGATAGGTGACCCATGGCCAAAATATATTGACCCAAATGTAGTACATTATATAACTTGGAATCATTAAAAGAAAAAAATAAAGTTTGGCGGAAAAAATGCTCAGAATTTGACCAATGCACAAAGCGATGAATATTTCCATTATTGATCTGAAAATGAAAAAAAAAATACTTATCAAGCGATAAAAATGAATTAAATTTTTAATTAATTAAAAAATGTCAATCATACAAACAATATATGATTCATAAATTTTGAATATTCATTTTCATCACTTGAAAATTTATTAAACTTTTATAAAAAATAGTTTTTTAAAAAATTATTTTAGTACTCGCTTAAACCACTTGAACCTAAATCTATCCCGACCGTCAAAACTTTTCCACTGGACGATTTTGTAGCACGAGAATGAAAACATAATTGTTGAAGGCACAAAAGTTGAATCAAACTTACAAATATGGAAAAGTACTAAATTGATAGTAAAATTTTTTTAAAAAAATTTTTTAAATATTTTTACAAGATCAGCATTTGAAAGTCTATTGAATCTGTACCCCTTTACTGTCCAATGAATAAGCTTGAATATGTATTTAAATTTTTTTAAAAAAGAATTATTTTTATTAATACGTTTATAATTGTGATGGCTATTTTATGATAATTGACTATTTTTTGGTTATTTGCTGCGATGCCGGTAATTCCTACCGTCATTTCTTTTCCTGGTTTTTTTATGTATTGCTTCATCTTTTTATGAAATAAAGTACAGCTGTATTAAGGTTATTTACTCGGAAACTAAATTAACATGGATTTATAGAAAATATTTTTTCATAATTGTGAGAAAATTGATAAATTTTGTTTAAAAAAAAGTTTACAATTTTTGGATAAATAATATAAAAGTGAAGAATAAATATTTAAATATGTATTTTCAAATTTTCAAATTAATTGCCACTTTTAGGGAAATTAAGAGCATGAATCATGATAAACTTTTACCTCTGCGGGATAGACTAATTGAGGGGAGCAAGTATGTCATTGACACATTTTTATCGATAATATAATGATTTTAGTGTAAAAACAAAAACATAAACATTAAGATAAATAATAATTTTATTATAAAATTAAAAAAAAATATTTTAAAACAACTTGAGTCTATTAAATAGAGAGTATACTTGTTATTTTTGGAAAAAGCGAATATTAATTAATTTAACCTTTTTTCAAGTTTTTATACAATATCTTACAACAATTTGTCTTTATATTGTCATACCATAAGCTATGCTTTAATAAGATACATCATTAATGGGAAACAAACAAACCCAAGACCTGGTTGATTGATCAATAGACAATACTCTAAATGTGAAACAGAAACAAATCCCACACCGAATGATTGATCGATAGACCAAATAACAAACCAGGATCAATGTTAACCTGAAAGTACCAGCTAGAATCTTCTGGATTACAAACTACATTCTCGACATGTCTACCATACTGTCCAATATAAGGAAGCTGTAGACCAGAATATCCTAAAGACAGGAGGAGGATACGGATGATTCTTGTAAAAAATTCATTCTTGTTTTTGGTTTTAGAAATACAACTTGATTTAAAAGCTAATAACTTTTGAGTTTGTATTATATTTATCTTGAGTGAAACTTTTTTGTGCGGTCGTCTTTCATTAGTTATTGGTTGTACAATGTACATTGTTAAATTACAGCCCATACCTGACAATATCTATTATTTTTGGAAAAAGGAACATTTTAAAAATTATTTAAATTAATTTAACGTTTTTTCAAATTTTTATACAATATCTTACAACAATTTGCCTATATATCTATTATTGTTGGAAAAAACGAACATTAAACATTTTAAACATTTTAAAAATTATTTTACAACAATTTCTCTTTCTATCTATTATTTTTGGAAAAAACGAACATTAAATATTTTAAAAATGATTTAAATCAATTTAATCTGTTTTAAAATTTTTATGCAATATTATTTTATTTTTAACAAAAAGCTCCTCCGGAGTCCGGAAGCCCATTCAAAAAAATCATATAAAAATAATTAATTATTATTATAATAATAATAAATGCATTATATAATAATCTATAAATCCTAAACGGGGTACTTCTAAATTGTCACTAAATTTTAGTCTAAATTAGTGTTTATAATAATAATTTGTACATTATAATAATATACATAAAATTTTATAAAAAATTCAATTCCAAACAATAGATATATAATAACATTCAATTGATTTTAAAAAATATTAAAAATATTAAAAAACATTTTTAAACTTATATTAATATAAATATGAATTTATAATATTATATATTAGACTAGAATTTTATATATTAGAATCTAATAATTAGATCATAATTAAAATTAATTTCAAAGTTGATATAATAAAAATTTAGAATTTTCTTTAAACACTCAAAAGGGCCATAAAACTCATCATTATTATTCATTAAGGATTAATTATCACAATAATTATTGCATAATTCGGTATAATTGTCCAACTTTCTACTAAATATTAGTCTAAAATCTTACAAGGTAATTTTCTCGAAACTTTAGTCACAAGAAATATGGGCGAGTCTTGTTCTTGATGATATTTTATTGGTCTCTTTCGTAAAGTATCGATTTTGTCAAGTCGCTAAATTGTACATGAAATATTTAATACTAAAATATAAAAGATGTGTGTATGTATATGTGTAATCAAGTAAAATGTATAAATCATTAGAGTATTTAAATATATTTATAAACTTGTAGATTGAAATTTAGTCGACTTGAGAAAAAAACCACTCCTTTAAATTAAAATGCAATGCGAAAATTTATATTATAATATAATTATATTGACACAAAATTTCAAAATGAACCAAGAAAACTTGAAAAGAAAGTTGAATAATAAATCTGATTTAAGTAAACAAAAAAAAGAAAAAATACCTCACAATATCGAAAGTCTCATTGGATCGAAACCAGAGTCAATGTTGAATCTAAATTCTTACGTAAATAGTGATTCAAAAGACTTTTTAAGTTACATGTGTCGAAATCAAGACTGGACCGATTATTTTAAAAATTTCAGACTCTATCAGTTGCAAAACTGCAACAATGAAAATAACAAAAATGCAAAAGGTAAATTATATTGTAATGATGAGTTTTCCAAATCGGCAACATTGTCATGTTCCGATAACGACAAGATAACAGAAGGCGCAATCGCGCGAATCAAAAACAACAGACAAGATAATAAACAAGTTCAATCAACAAGTTTATGGGAAATTAAACCTCAAGAGTGTGATGCTACACGTGTTTTGAAAAAGGAAAATATTGACGATAATGTATTTTTCCCGAAAAATTACAATCCACAGAGTTTAATATTGGCAGATTCTCGTTCTACATTAAACCACAGGATGCAAAATCAATCGGAAATGAAACTTGACGAAAACAATAGAAATTACAATTTTTATACTCATAATGCAGAGAGAAACATTAACGATTATATGAAAATGCTTAGTTCGTCATATTACACAAGTTTGATTAATTCTCTCACTCTTCATGCTAAAAAAAGGAAAAAAAAAACCAAGGTTACGGATGTACGGATATACTCCCACAAGTCACCGTATGTCAATAATTTGAATTTGAACGCTTCACAGAATTTGAATAAATGTCGATATTTATCTAATGGACAAAATGTATTTTTTATTTTTTATAATTATTATTATTTCATTTTCATTTTCATTTTTATTTTTATTTAAATTTTATTTAGACCAATTATGATGGTTCAAATGAAATGTTTTACAACAATTTTCCAGGTATAAAAATTACTCAAATTTTTCAAATTTTTTTAATTTTTTAGTTGAGACAACGATTCTCACGCCTTTACATTTGAGGAAAGCAAAACTCATGTTTTTCTATACACGATACCCTTCATCTTCTCTTTTAAAGTATTTTATTAATTTAATTTAATTTATATCTTAAATATTAGTTTTAATATTTTTTAATTATTAATAACTTGATAATAATTCATTAATTTTTACAAATTGTATTAGAATTTATTTTCCTGATGTAAGATTCAACAAAAACAACACGGCGCAATTGGTCAAATGGTTTAGTAATTTTAGGTATTTATTATAATTTTATAATTATAAATTTTATACATGAGTTTTAAATTACTTGAAATTTCCTAGTTGGAAATAATGAATTTATTTATGATAATTATGATAATTAAGATGAATGTTAGATAATATATGTTATATATTAATTGTCTGTTTAAAAATCGATAATTATATGAATTTAACGCATGTCATTTACTCAATCAGAATATAACATCATATTGACCATTAGTAATTAGTTATTAGCATAATTGATCCGTGTGAAATTATGTAAAATAAGTATGGATTGATATATTAAAATTATTAAGTCATTTGGTTTAAATTTACGTGTCTAAAATTTAGAGTGACTGAATAAATGTATATAAATCGAAATGATAAATGCGTTTAAAATTAAAAATGTTTGAATAAAAAGAATAAATTTCTTAAAATAAATGATCAAAATGTGTTTAAAATTAACAATTTTTGAATAAAAAGTATAAATTTCACGAAATAAATGATCATGTGTTTAAAATTGAAAATATTTGAATAAAAAGTCTTAATTTCACGATATAAATTATCAAATGTGTTTAAAATTGAAAATGTTTGTATAAAAAGTATAAATTTCACGAAATAAATGATCTAATGTGTTAAAAATTGAACATATTTGAATAAAAAGTCTTAATATCATGAAATAAATGATCAAATTTGTTTAAAATAATAATTGAAAATATTTTCAAAAAATAAAACGTCAAAATTGTATGAAATAAATTATTAAATTCGATCATTGGTCATCTTAAATTATTATTTATAAAATAATTTTTAAACCTTAGAGAATTTTTCTACATTCAAATGGAAAAATTTGCTCGTCAAGCAATACAAGATGGCACGAAAGAAAAGTCAGGTATTGTAATTACAAGGACCCACAATCTGATTAAATCCCTTAACATGCACTACAATAGAAATAATCAAATCAAACTGCCAGATAAATTTATCGAAATTAGTCAAAAAACTGTTCGTGAGTTTTTTCAAGCCATCAGAGCCATGAAGGATTTTGAACCGAGCTGGAAGAAACCCATTTACAAAACTATAGTCAGATTAGATGATAATATTCCTAGCATCTTTAAAAGTATTAATTGGTTGGAGCAGATTGTTAGTAACAAGTCGAGTTTGTAATTTCTAAATTTTTTAAATGTTAAATGTTGAAAATCAAATATAAAATATTATATTTGTTGTATTTTGCCACAAGTTTTTTCAAAATCATTTTATAAATCTAAAAATAAGAGATCGGGGTCTTCTACAACCTCTTTAATTTTTCTCAAAAACAAGACAGCTTCTCTTCCATCAATTAGACGATGATCATATGAAAGAGCAGTATACATCATTGGTCTTACTGCAATCTATATATATATCATTTAAATAGATTATATTAATTTAAGTAACATAATTAGTAATTATTAATTACGCTATTGTCCTCTAATGCTATTGGTCTGTTTTTGATCGAATGTAACCCCAAAATGGCAGACTGGGGCATATTAATAATTGGTGTACCCATCAAAGATCCAAAAACACCCCCATTACTTATAGTAAAAGTTCCTCCTTGCATTTCATCCAACGTCAATTTGTCATTCTTGGCCTTGTCTGACAAATCAATTATACACTTTTCAATATCAGAACAATTTAAATGTTGAGCACTTCTTATTACTGGTACAACCAACCCCCTAGGAGTAGCGACAGCAATACTAACATCAACGTAATTTCTATAAACTACCTCATTTCCTTCGATTACGGCATTTACACTGGGCAAGTTTCTCAAAGCATGACAACTAGCAGCAACAAAAATGGACATTAACCCTAGTTTTACTCCATGTTTATCCAAAAAAGCATTTTTATATTTTTTACGATTCTCAAAAATCCGAGTCATGTCAACTTCGTTAAATGTTGTTAATAAAGCACATGTATTTTGAGCTTCCTTTAATCTTTCGGATATTTTTCGTCTCATTCTCGTCATTTTTACTCTATTATCTTTTCTTTCGAAAAAGGAAGAATTGGACTCAAATTTTGAGCTTTGATTTTGAAACATTTTCAAATCTTTCATATCTATTGCATCGGTTTGAATAGAAGAGAGTATTTTTCTATCAGAATTTGATTCAACTGACTTGTACTCTACAGGAATTTGTTCCTTTTCTGTTTTCTGAGTTTCGACCGGAGCATTTTGATTAGAATCTAATAAAAAATATTGCAATATTTTTAAAAAAAATTAACCTGTTTTGTTAGTTTCACTTTCTCCACTTAGTTCTTCAGTTAGTTCAAATAAATCAACGCCTTCTTCAATTGTTGTCGCTTCTTCGACGAATATTTTTGAAATTTTACCAGAAAATGGAGCATGAACAGCGAGAGCAGTCTAAATGGACTTTTTAGTATAATAGTTTCAATTTTAAAAACAAATATGTTATAATCATTTATTTCATGAAATTTATACTTTTTATTCAAACAGTTTCAATTTTAAACACATTTGATCATTTATTTGAAAAATATTATATAGATAAATTCTTACTTTATCGGTCGAAATGTTGCATACAATTTCATCCTCAAGAACACTATCCCCGACAGCTATTTATATTATAAAACTTTATAAATTATAATTTATAATATTCATATAAAAATATTTTTTATAAAATCAATCTTTACATTTTAACCATTCGACATCACCTTCAGATATACTTTCTGGGAAATTTGGAGATTTTACAATTGTTGGAGCAACTAACATAAAAGATTGAAACTAAATATTTAAAAAAAATACATTTATTTTCGCTTAAATGAAACGTCCTTTTAGCAATTGAAAAATTATACTTGTAAATGCATTTTTGTTCACTTTTAGAAATACAAAAGGTAGATTTTGCTAGTGAAGGATGATTCTAAAAATAAATTTTTATAATTTTTTTAAACTTTTTCAAAAAATTACCAATTTTTGAATCAATACAATGTTAACTTTGGGACGGGTAAATTTTGATAAAATTCTCAACATTCTCTACTTGTTTTAACGATATTTAAACGTATTTTTTTAAAATGACATTGCCAATAAATAAAGGTACAGTTATGTTGTTTAGTGCGTATGACTACCAACATGTGACTAGAATTTTGTTTTGGAAATTTGTAAATTTTAATTTATAAGTGTATTTAAATTTTACACTGTTAATTCGTCATTTTTTTAAAAATTCGAGTAAAAATGTCCCACTTGTGTCAAAGTTGCAACAAGGGAACACTGGAAAAAGATTTCAAGATGGGGATTGAATCGTGCACATCTTGTGGTGCAGTTTCAGAATGTACCTTGATGGTTAATGAGGTACAGTTTATTGAAACTGGAGGAAAGCATATTGCTCTCGGAGAATTTGTCCCAGATGATGGTCATTTTTTATTATAATTCTTTTATTTAAAATTTATAATGCAAAAAAATAATTTAAAAAAATTTTTTTTAGAGTGCGCAATAATTAATGGGAAGGCTTCAACTAGTCGTTCTTACACAATATTTACAGCCAAAAAACAGATTGAGCATATAGCTTTTCAACTTAACGTTACACAGGATTGCCAGGACATGGCCCTCAATTTCTACAAATTATTACTTTCAAAAGGGTTAACGAGAAGAAGGAGTCGTGTATGTGTTTTAGCTAGTTGTATATACATTAGTTGTCGTTTAGAAGGATTTCCGCGTAATTTTTATAAATTTTTTTATATTTTTGAAAATTGTAAATTATTATTAGTTTAATTAAAATTATATTTGTTAGTTATGCTTTTGGATTTTAGCGACACTATCGGGATAGACCTTTATAGACTTGGGAGAACTTACCTTTTTCAATTAAAGAATCTTTCTGTCAAGTTACCTTGTTTAGGTAAATTATATATATATATTTATATATATTTATATGCAGTAATTTTTTATGGTTAAAATTTATTGTTTAAATTTTAGATCCTTGTCTTTATGTTCACAGATTTGCTAGTAAAATGCAATTGGGGAATATGACGCATTGCGTAATAAAAATGGCAAATAGATTGGTTGCTCAAATGAAAAGGGATTGGATGGTTGAAGGAAGAAGACCTTCTGGGATATCAGCTGCAGGTTTATATTTTTTAAAATTGAAAATGTTTTTATAAAAAGTGTAAAATACGAAATAAATGATCAAATGTGTTTAGAAATGAAAATGTTTGAATAAAAAGTATAAATTTCACTAATTAATTGAATTTACTCAAATAAACATTTTAGCTCTCTTGATTGCTGCCAGAAGTTACAATTTCAACCGAACTGTGGACCAAATTGTTAAGATTGCCAGAATTGCTTCCTCTACATTAAACACTAGATTAATCGAACTGGGAAACACTCCTACCGCACGCTTAACTATTGAAGAGTTCCAAACGGTCGAATCGGAAGAAACAATGTGTGGACCTCCTTGTAATAAAAAACTGAATGTCTCAAAAATGGAAAAGTTGAAAAATATCCATCAAATGGACATTGAAATAAAAAGTCTCAATGATAAAATTACAAAACAAATGTCTAAAGTTAAAGATATTATAGACAACAAGCAAGAAAGTGATTCCTTGGAAATTTGTCAAAATGACAATTTTCTAAATGACATTATAGATCAACAAAAAAACACAATCATTGAAAACCCACCTACAGAAAAAATAATCAATCAAAGTTCTTTAAATATAAAAATTGATTACACTGATCAAACCAACCTTTGTTTAAACATTTTTGAAAATGATAAATTACAAAACTCCACGTACAATAAACAAGAGCAAAATTCTCAAGAATCTGACGATTCTTTAAATTTGGAAGGTATAGACGATGCAGAATTGGACCTTTTTATATGTAATCCTCAGGAAGTGGTTCAGAAAACACAAGTTTGGGATTCTAAATACGCTTCCTTTATTAAAAATCAACAAGAAAAGAAACTTTTTGAACAACAAAAATTGCTGGATACTCAAAAAATCAATCCTTCCAACAATCAACGTAAACGTGCTCTATACAAGAACCAAAACAAGACAAAATTAATTGATAAATCTAAAGATTGTACCTTTTCTGTGGACGACATTATAAATAGTTTTATTCAAAATCCAACATTAGAAATTGAAGAATTGGAAGGTCTCAGAGATTTGGATAACTTGTAATTAATATTTTATTGTTTATTATGTTATTTTACACATTAATCACTTTTTTTCATCAATTATTTTATATTGTGTAGATTTTGAATTACAATACCTTTTAACAATTTCCGCTACAATTACATCTGCATTAGTTTCAATAATAGTGGAAAACTTTATATAATTTTCCTGACCCTGATACATTTGTTTAATGGAAGCAAAATCTGACGAATGACCTGTAATGGCGAGAATATAAATTATATTATTTTGTTGGAGAAGACTGTTGGTGCTCTTGTAAAAATCAATCCCGTACGATGCAATCGTTTCGATTTTTAATATTATAATGACCATACCATTAACTGATGGATTATTTTTCAATGAATTGTTTAAAGTGGCAGTTGTAAATACGTGGCTATCAATTTGGTCAGCTTTTCCGCTTTTTATTCGAACCTGATTTATATAATCGTTAGTATCTAATGTTTGGAGTGTGTAAAATGTAATTTTCGAATTAATGTAGCATTCTAAAATATATAAAAAATTTATCAATTTTATAATGAAAATATTTCCATTTTTAAAATTTCTTACTATTCAGGCAGTTAATTCCATTAAATGGCGTATTTGAACAATTGCTAATGTAGGAAATTTTACAAGTTCCGTAACCTCGACATATGGTATGGTCTGTTAAGCATTTATTTTCGACTAGAATTATTTTTTAAAATCTCAATTTTTAATTTTTACATTTACACCTTTCTCCAAATGTGTTTTTGGGACATTTACATTTGTATTTTATTCCAATGTCTCTAGGGGTACATTGAGTCTTTTTAACGTTTTGTACAGTCGTAGTTATCGCTAATATTTTCAATAAAAAAAAACATCAATAACGTATTTAAAATAACACATTTTATCATTTATTTCGTAAAATTTTCAAATTTAAAATACTAATTATTATACCATCTTCACACAATAAGCCCCCATACCCCCGTGCACAATTACAAACGAATTCAGGCATTGATGTATTCATTATTGCACACTGTCCATTCTCAGAACATGCCATACTACTTTGACTACATGGCTTTTCTAAGTTATATAATAATAAAATTATATATAATTTTGATTCAGCCATTTGTAAAATAATCTTGAGTATTAAAATACACAATTTTTAATATAAAATTACTTTTTCCGCATCTTGGACCTATAAAGTCACTTTGACAATTACATTCAGTCGCAGAAGTACAAATACCTCCATTAAAACACGATTGGCACGGTGTAATAGCTATTTTTAAAAATAAAATTTAAATAATTAAATAATTAAATAAAATCCATTACCTTCTGAGCAATTAACCCCAGTATGTGTGACATTACAAATACACTTGTACAACTTCTGTTTAACGGAATTAAGCAGTGGTATACATTTTCCATTAGTACAAGTATCCACTTTGCAACCAGAAACTATTTTAATTTGTCATAAAATATGTCATAAAATTAATTATCATAAATTGACTTTATTTGAAGTTTTAAATTAAAATTACCTCCTAAAATTAATTAATATTAATAAATAATATATTAATAATATAGTAATATGCTTTAAATAATTTTTAAAATGACTCGTTTGACAGCTATCTCCACTAAAATTTGGCCCACAATTACACCTTGCACCGGACAATGTTGCTATACAATTTCCACCATTGTAGCATTCAAAATCGGTGCAATATTGTAAAGCTAAGTAATTTTAAAAAATAAATTTATTTATAAATAATATTTTTAACAAATTTCATATTATAAATCTTACAGTTGCTACAATTATCTCCTGAATAAAATTCATTACACCTGCAAAGATAATATGGCGATGACAATATCGAAAAACATACGCCATGTCCATTGCATTTGTCAGTTTCACACTCGTCTATAATTATATAATAATAATTTATAAAAAAATATTAATATTAATATTTATATAATTACTTGTTGCTAAAATGTATAAGATGCATAAAATTATTTTCACAATAGAATTAAAACTAATTTAAAATTTAATTTCAATTAAGTACTGCTTTCACAAAAAGGTTGTAAATAAGGCGTCACACAGGCACATGTTTCCGGGGCAGTGTTGCTACAAGTGCCCTTATTCCTACAAGGGTTAGGGTTGCATTTGTCAGTTTCTATATATAAAAATTTAAAAAATTAAATTTGATTTTAAATTATAATTAAATTACTTTCATCACATCTTTGACCTTTATAGGACGATAAACACATACATTTGAATGAATTTTTGTCATTTATACATACAGATTCGTTTTTACATGGATCCTTCAAACAGTGATCATGTCCTAATTTAAATAATAATTTTTAAGTTTTATATATTTACTTTAAATTAATATTAATTACTAAGCGTGCAAATATGTCCATAAAATCCGATATCACAATTGCAAAAGACAATATCATCACCTCTTGTTACCACATGTCCATTGGTACAATTTTTCAAAATTTCATCATTAAAATCAAACGTAGGATCAGCCGGTATTGGTACATCTATTATTTCTGGGATTTTTTCTTGGCAAAATATTCCTTTAAAACCTTGCATGCAAACACATTTAAAATATGGAGGTGTGGGTGTATTGATGCAGGTTGAATTGTTGCGGCATTGGGACACGAAACAAGCATCTTTGGAAATTTTAAAATTAAAAATATACATTTTATACCGTAAATATGCCGCACGTATCCATATCTGTTTTCTAGGATATTTTTTAATTTCATAATTATTTAAATTTTAAAATTTAAATATCAGTTATTATATTAGATGCGATTTTAGATTATAATATTAGATTATTATAAGTTACAAATAAATTACCAAATTCAGGAGTCAAGAAATAATAAAAAGCTAAACTAAAAAAAATATTCAACATTTTCTTTAAATTTTTGCATATTAATACGAAATGTGTATATTTACACGACGGAAATTACTTTATTTATCAAAATGCAAATAATAAATTTTATTATAAAACGTAGGTGTATTTTTTTAAACTAGTGCGTAAACGGTAATGTTCTAAGGATCTACGAATCTAAGGTTTCAGCTGATTTTATAATAATAAATTATAATTATATTATAATATTGTTGAGATGTTGAAAAATTAACTTGAAAATGTTTGAAAAAAAGTCACAATTTCACGAAATAAATGTTCAACTGTGTTTAAAATTGACAATATTTGAATAAAAAGTATAAATTTCACGAAATAAATGATCAACTTTTTTTTAAATTGAAAATATTTGAATAAAAAAAAAAAAAAAAAATTTCATGAAATAAACGATCAAATACATTTAAAAATAAAACTACTTCAATAATATGTTTAAATTATACGAAATAATTTTAAATAAATGATATCAAATTTATAAAATAAATAAATAATATACTTTTAAATTAAATTATTTAAATAAACTTAAAATAATTTAATAATTAAAATTCACAACATTTCAATATAATCTCCCTCTTGAATCCACACATTCAACACTTCATATTGAGTTAAACAATCTGAAATTTGATCGGGAGTGAATCCTTTGGCAGTACAAGCGCTTTTAATGTCACTAATTTTAATCTTCCTATCAACCGTAGTCATTTCACGAATAAAGGCGTACAATTTAGCCAAATGAGATTCAACTTGGCGACGATTGCTTGTACCTTCACCAGCATTTCGAGAAGCTTTGGATTTTTCGATCAACCTCATTGCTTCGCATATATCAGACTGAGAAACTTCATCAGACATGCGCAATTTAGCCAGTGCAATGGATATTCGAATCAACGAAAGCATCGATCGAGCAGATGTATATCCACGAGCTCCTCCTTCATTTCGAGACTCGTTTCTCATCTCCACATATGCCTGTGTAAAAAAGTTAGACAATTCTGGAGGAATCACTGGTCTCTTTTTCTTGCACAGAGAAATGTACTTGCGCATCATTGGTATCGAAATGGGCTCAAAGTCCAAATCAGGCTGTTCGCAAGTCTGATGGACGTGTGCAATATGCTGTGCTAGCTTCAAATCAGTGTCCGACTTGGCCATGTCGCGCATGAGCCACAAAATATCAAATCGAGACAATAGCGCAGCAGGCAAATCTACATTTGCTTCAACAGACCTCTTGGGGTTGTAACGGCCTTGAGATGGATTCGCTGCGGCCAAAATGGACACTCGAGCATTCAAAGTAGTGTTTATACCAGCCTTGGCTATTGATATGGTTTGTTGTTCCATAGCTTCGTGGATGGCTGTTCTATCGTAGTCCATCATTTTATCAAACTCGTCTATGCAGCAAACGCCTTGGTCTGCGAGCACAAGAGAGCCTCCTTCTAAAGTAACTTCGTCGGTCATGGGATCTTTAACTATAGCAGCAGTTAAACCGACTCCAGAACTTCCTCGACCTATTAAATTAATAATACTAATTAAAATGCTAAATCTTACCCGTTGCATATTGACTTCTTGTGGCCAATCTAGAAACAAACAACAGCATTTGGCTTTTTGCCACACCAGGGTCTCCCATCAGACACACATTTATATTTCCTAATTTTAAGTTTAAAAATTTAAATAATAAAAAAATTAAAATTTATAATATTTACCTCTAATCTTCATTCCGTTGGGAGATACATCCACACTACCAACAAGCAACAACAAAAGAACCTTTTTAATATCATAATGCCCATAAATTTCGGGAGCAACACTTTTGGCTAAACGATCATAAAAATCTTTCCTTGAAAAAAGAGCAACTTCATCAGCCGAGAGACTCGCTTCGTCTTGAATCACGTCTTCTTCATTGTTGACTTTTTTAATGTCCTACATTTTAAAACATATAATTTCATATGGCCAATTTAAATTTTAAATTTTTAGTATTAAATTACATGAGCGTCAATGAAAGTTTCATTGATGAGTCCAAAAGTTTTGCTTCTGATGTCATTCTTTAACACGGGCAAAAAGGCCTAGAAATTTATATATAAAATTATTTCTCTAGTTGCTTTAAATGTTTATAAAATATTAAAACGGACTGTAATTTTTAGAGAAAATTTTTAAAGAAATCAAAAATGTTTCAGTTACAATTTATTGAAAATCGTGTCGTTTTGATGTGGTATGTCCCAATTAGTTTTTACAAAAAATATGTCATCAATCAATTATGAAAAATCACTTGAAAAAAATTATGGAACACGATTTAAAATTTTCTACAACTTGTGAAAACTTTTTAACCCGTAAACACTCGCGTTAACCATTTTCGGCCACACTAAATTTGTATGCTTGTTCGTACGTGAAATATCAG
>JAUZND010044490.1:7590-20437 GCA_034780555.1 Coelogynopora nodosa | reverse complement strand
TATAATCCCCCCCCCCCCCCCCCCACCACCACCCTCACTCCACCACTCTTTAGCCGAAGGTGCTGTCGCGGTCTTTCGCAATCGAAGTGTGCGACCCCGACACCCACGAAACCCAGACGGTGAATCTGGAGGCGAAAGACGAGCACACGTTCTGCGCGTGGACGGACGGTTTCAGTATCATCAAGCATTTGGAGGTGAGAGAGGTGATGATCTGGTGTCGTGTCCTGTCCTTAACTTAATACTGTCTCCGGGGGGTGAACTACAGTGTGCTAATTCAACAATGATTTTCAACAGGTTGTTGTGTGTTTTGTAGGATTATGCCAGCGATGCGTTGGTGTAAAACTATAGTATACTGTCAGTCTTCTCTCATAGAATAAATGAGACCGAGGGACAAGGGTCAGTCTGTGTGCGAATCTTAGGTGATTGATTATCTGGTCATTAGGATGGTAGGTTTGCCTACATTCATGTTTATGATGTGAAACCATTTATAGGCTATAATTGATTAGACTTCTTCATGCTTGGTCGTATTTTCAGTTGACGCTATTGGAGCTCGGTGAGTCGTCAGTTCCACGCCGACAGCTTGTTTAATTATATTATTAATAATTATTTAATTAATAAGACGAAAAAGTACATTAACGTACTATACCCCATACCAACGAAAATGACTTCTGCTTTCGAACTTATTTCGTCTTATTAGTTCAGTCACGTTTGAATTAAACACTCTTTTTGCTGACTGGTTATTTTGTATCAATGGATTTTGATCTTAACTAGTTTTATGCAAATCGGCTCTTTACGGAGTGCCTAGCGGGCCTTGTCAAGTACTGCTGAATTCGGGCATATTTCGTTGGTGTGGGGTTTGGTCTGCTGATGTAACAGCTGTCGAAACAGCGCTGTCCAGATCTCCCTGACGATGAATATGCTTCAGTAGTATATTTAAAAGTTTAATTTATTGTGACTTTTTCATTGTGGCATTCAGTTCACCTTATGTATGTATATATTGAAGTTCTCGGTTGCGTCCTCTATCGTCGACTTGACCAAGTCGGCGAATCGATTCCTCCAGCTGGTGGAGGCGTTGACCCATCTGCCTTATTTCATGGATGAGAGCATCTATATCGGCCATTAAATCTAAACCGTCAACGTGCCAAAATGCACAAAGGAAAAACGGCACGGAATAGAGTGAGAAAAATAAAAGCGTATATTTAGATCTCATTACACCGGAGTTCTCTTAGCTATTACAATAAGCTAACTACAATAATTAGTGATATTACCATGTATTTAAGTCTAGTATAGTACATATACACATATTACGTTGTATTTTTGTTAACGTTATTTAGTTCAGTAAGTATAATATACTTTCTATGTTAACTAAACTACACCTTTTCTATCACTCACGTCAAAAATAAGGTGCTTTTATAGTGTACGCTTTTGTACACTTTTTCATTCAAAGCCAATTTTAAGTTTTTTTAGTTTTTCAGGTAATCAGGTCTGATATATGTATAATTTGTGTTCGCAATGTGATCTCTTCTATCCTGTAATTGTATGACGTGTTTTTTTATTACTGATGGTGTATGTGTATCAGCAGCTGCTGTATACGGTATTGAAAAGCTCCAGGTGGCCGGTTTTGAAGGTTGTGTTTTGTAATAGTTATCCGCTGTTATACTTTAGACTCATATGTTATTTCGATTTTAATTACAGAAGAGATTATAGTTTATTATTAATTACATTTTCAGAAGGATGTCGATGTTTTCATTACCTTGTTGAAAATGGATTAATAATGTTCAGTTTGATATGCTTTATTGCCGTGTATTGAATAATGTTATGTAGGACCTATATATTTTACACACGTGGATGTGCTATGTTTATAAATGTATGTCATTCAGTTTGTTGTTAGTATTATAATAAAATGACATTAGTGAATCTAAACAAAGGTTACATTTAAATCAACACAATTGTTGACATACTTTCGCCCCATCTGTTGTATATATCTATTTACTCCAGTATTACCTAGTGTGGACTAACTAGACCAACATATTAATATAGATTTAGCTTTTGTGAGGTTTGTTCTGCTACCATTGCATTGACTGTTTATAATATGCTGGAGATTAGGGGTATCCGGCGATTTTCAACGTCGAATATTGGCAGACGAAAAACAGACATAAATCACCTCAAGGATCATAAGTTATGCTTGTTTTGACGGGATTTAATTATGAGAAGGATTACACTGGTTCTAGGCTAAACTGCTACATAAACCACTCCCATTGTTTCAACACTATTTATCACGTCGAATGCGTTGGAGTTTATCACCCACATACACATAAGCTTTCTTATTTTTTATCGATTTTTTCTAAACTTTATTTTTTTAATTTTATTGTAAATCTTTCTTTGGTTAATTATTACTATTATTTGACAAATGTAACTTGATATTACAAACATTTAGTGTAATAATATAATAGTGGAAAATGTTTACATCTGATTGAGTTGAAATTATCAAAAATGACCTAAATATCGATTGTAAACATCTTGTTTACAAAATAGCTGTAATGTGGTGAGTTTTATCCGTAATTATTTTTGTTTTATTGACAATTGCGTATGTTACATCAATTTACTATTAAAGCACATTTCATAAAGAATTATATAAACGTCTCATTGGTTTTAATATATTAATTGTTATCACCGATTTCAATTCTATGACATCATCTGTGAATTTAGAAGTTTACATATTATTAATTATAGTTAACATCCTCAAGAATTTAATATCTGTCTTTGAAAATATCTCCATTTCTGTATTAAATATTTATTAAAAAAATATGTTGAAAGTATGAGATGGGAATCCATTGTAGAGTTTAACCAGTGTATAATGTAATTTATGTTTTTATAATCAAAAAAGTTAATTTTTTCTCGATAAAAATTCACAATAAAAAATACATTTCTGCAATAAAACTTGTTTCTTAAAATGTTAAACTTTAAATACTATTATGTGAATAATGTGTTGCCATTTTTTCTGATGAGCCTTTTCTAAGAGATCACTGTATTTTACTGTCAGAGGACACCCTGTGAATTGAGACGTATAATAAATTGCACGCTACTTAACGCGTGACTTGTCAGGTTCTTAGCAAGGCTTGTAATTAACGTTTTAGGCGGACTCCAATTTCTGATAATTAAATTGTAACTATTGCAAGTCGTATCAAGTGAATTATAATTTATTTTCATCTAATGCGTCATTGATGTTTAACCGTGTGATCACTTTTCTTTCTGATAATTATTTAATATGACGTATTCTAATGTTTAAATTAAAACTCCCATGTATAGACCACTTGTTAAAATTTATGGATATTATTATCAATGAAATACTTTTTTGAATTATATTATTTGTAAATATGTAATTTTGAGCACTCCCTGCATGACTGTTTCACTAGATGTTAATTAGTAATTAATTGCGGCCAATAAATCAGAGGCTGAGGTACGTATTTTTTCGTTTTTCAATTGCTTAGAATTTTGCTATTTTATTGTACTTTAAATAGTGACTGATCTTGTTAGTATAAAATGTGTTGACCTTATACCTTAATACAACCGGTTCATGCGCGACGTGATTGTAGTATAAATACTCGTATACTATATATATATATTTACATAAACTATCCGTCAAATTTGACCGTCTAATAATGATGGCATTTGTTTATACATTTCATAGCGTGATTGGTACTGGGCTATTTATAGTTTTCATAATAGTTTGAATACAAAAGATATTAAATGAGAATATGTTCAGTAAATGTCCCCTCGGCGCTGCGGCATTATATTACAGAATGAAACTATATAAAGTTGTTACAATAGTTTTAATATGAACACCGTCCCTCTGGGCTCTAAAATATCCCTTTTTTTATTTTACAATTCCATAGTGTGTCACTTAAATGGTACTGTCTATCTTTTAAATAATAAAACCTTGAAACTGCCTGCATGCATGCGTGCGTGTATATTAATTATATACATTAGGTATATATTTTTTTCAATTTTAGATAAGTGAAAAATTTATTTTTCTTATATGATACTTTTTTATCAGGAATTTTCAAACATTGCAAGAGTATATCAATATAGTATAATTATATAGATACGTCATTTAGTTAAATATTCAAAAATAATGTATTGTATTATTTATTATAAACAATAGTTTAGTATTAGTGTCAACGATCTAAACATTCTTTAACTTCTATTATATAATTATAATACATTGAGCTATTTGAGCGTTTCATCAATATTGTTTTTTTATTATTATTAGTCGTGGCATGTTTATCTACTCTTAAGCTTGATGCATATAAATACGTCGCCTCTTATATTCTTTTATTTATTTTTAATTACATATTATTATTATAACTTATGTATCGCAATATTTGTTAGATCTATAAAGGTTTCATAAAAAATAATTGGAAACAATTTGAATTATTACTCACATTATTTACAGGAAATATAAAAAAAGCAAATTATTAGATCAAATTGGACCGTAATAAGATATTCGGTGCCATAATGTACATAATTGTACATAATTATATTCATTCCTTTAAATTTTCTGCAATTATAATTATAAATATTCATCTAAATACGACATTGCTGCATTATTTTCAATTTCAAAGAAGTTAGATACAGTAAGATTATTCACTTATGTTTCTTGTAATGTTTCACATATCACCCATAAATTCATTGAATATAATACACGTGTAATTATTTAATAATAAACTAAGGAAGATCATATGGTTTTGTTTATTAATAAAAATGTAGTATAATTTCAAAATAGTCTCGGAGTAGTTTAAAACAACAGTTAGTAAATTAGACTCTCCCTGCTCCCCACTGGTTTCATAGGAGTTAACTTCGTTACTATACCGTTACACAGTGAGGATATTCTGATTATGTGACCAGTGATTGAAATTTTGACTATGAATGTGTTTTTGTTAACCATTGATTATTCTACTACTATTTCGTTTCATCTATTTATCATATATATTAGTACATGTGATTAAAATTGACACCTTTTGGTTTTTCAAATTATCCGATGGAAAATATGAATGGGTAATATATATAAATAAATATAACTAATAATAACTGGTTGAAATCTATATTTTGTATTGCTCTTGTTTTTTTTAATGAAATCACATTGATCGTTATATTTTCGCACATTGTTTCTTATTTATTTAATGATTTGTGTAAATATTTAAAAACACGTTACGGAAGTTACAATAGTATATAATAGTTAGTTATATATATAAACAATATCATTTATGTAAAAACACATATTTTATTATAGTTCAAATCGTAATTCACGTCTTTTAAAATTAGTTATCACAAATGGTTCCTGTAATATACAAAAGTAATAAATGCACAGCACCACGCACATTGTTTTTTGAATTATCATCTATTTAACGAATGCCACAAAATTGAAGTATTGCAGTTGTTCAAATATTTTTTATTATATTGCCTTTATAGGAGACGATTTACAAGTATAATATAGCAATATATAACTTTAAAAAATATATTTAATGTTGAACAGATGTACGTATATGATACAAAACATGTCTATATTATTATTATATAGTGCTTATCGTGTTACCTCAATTATATAATCAGTATGTGTGATATCGATACCATTGTTTTGCTTACACTTACAATTAGTTACTAGGATGTTTTTTTTGGATTACTTTAAAAAAGTGTTTTCATTATGTTTGTGTGTTAATAGTATTATTTAGATTTCATTTAAATCGTTTTTTAATCGAATTTGATATAATATTAATGTTTTAAAAATTGAGTTAGTGTTATTTCAAAAGGTAAGGGTATTATGGACCATCCCTGTAAACTCATCATAATATGATAAAGCTTTCGATTTTCTCCGAAGTAGCTGATACAAAACCCCCCGTGAATAAGATTTATAGGATAAGGTAAGTATGTACACACACCGTAAACCAAGCGACTCTGGCGTAAATCGACCATATTTGAACACCGACTTATATTATATTGGTATAATTCCATGGAATTAGACAGCAAACCCCGCCTACCCTCTACTTTGTCGTATTCTATATCAATTAATTACCTGTGTTACCCCCTATCTTCCTTGTGTGCTTACCTCAGATGACAAGTATTCTGTTTGCCAGTGAACTCGAAACTCTGCTCAATATGGACATGAAAATTCGACTCCTCGACCTGGACGTGAGCAAGATTCCCGCGTCTCCGCCCGAGATCCCCCTATTTCCGGCCAACTACGACTTCTGTGTCTCGTAGCACAATGGAGAGGCGCTGTGCTGCTGTGGCTGCTGCTGCTGTGGCTGCTCGTGTTACTTGAATGGGGCACAAATTGACGATGACTATTATAGTCTGTAATATGTTATACTCTCTCTCTGTGTGGTGGTGTGCTGGCGCGTGCATGCGACTGGATGGATGATCGGATCGATGCGTGAATTTGTTGTTTAACAGTTTTCTATATTGTTTTTGTAGGCGCTGCTGAATCTTTCTTGCTGGGCTGGGCTGGGAAGGCCATCGCGTGGCTGCATACGCGAGCACCCAGTTCATTTCACTTCAAGATATTCTTCCTATTTTTAGATATTAAAAAAATGTGATGAACAGCACTGGATAAGCCGACGACATACACTATTGATTTGCAACACTAAATTTATATTATTTTGTTTTTAATTTTTGTATTGTTTTATTATTATATTAGAGATAGCATTGTTATGAGCTGTAGTTCTTTAGTCTATTGAGATATAGACGTATTACGTTATAGAAGAATATATCCCAGAAAAAATATATGTTATAAAAGTTATGCATTTTACTAAACTTCAATTTATCACGAACATTTTGAATTTTACTAAATTGCACATTACTACTTGCACAATGACATAGCATTTTTTCTCCCATTGTAAATCATTCCAGTTATTATCATTGTTTGGATGGTCGACTTCTATTGAAGAATCTATTACCTGAATTTTGATAAACAGTCAGCATTTTGTGTCTAATCCAGTATAGTTCAATTTGACTTAGGGGGTATTCCTGTTTCACTATAGGAATTGTATGATTATGTTTCTGTATATACAATACAGCCATAGGCTACTCTTCAGGGGTCTTCGTAGAAATTTAAATCCTATTTTGTTTAACTAACTTACAATATGTGTGCAATGTTGTATTAAGGTTATGTTATAATATGTCTTTATTGATGTAATCAATCATTGTTAATATTTTCCATTTTTATATGATCAGGGTGTGTTTTATTTGGTACGCTTCATTATCATTTTATTCACATATGTTATATTGTTCTGAGTGATTATTGTGTTCTTTTTTATTGATTTTGTTAATAATAATGATGTATACGTATTACTATTACGTTATATTACTGTACGCATGCCGATGCAACTTCAATCATATTGTTATGCGATAATAAATGTATTTCATATAACTGGTTTTGTTCGTGCGTTATATAAGACATGTTTTACGTTGCGTTTGTATATAGCATTAATATATTACTCATACTCCTAGTGTACATAGTAGTACATGTTAACTGATCGTATTTAATTTGACAATGAATAAAGGAATATTTTTTTAAATTACCATAGTTTGATATTAAAAGTAGCTTTTAATATCCTAATGCCTTCACCATTTTGTGTAAAAATTTCACTTTTATGCCAATTTATTCAATCATAGATAAAGATTGTTTCTAGTTATAATAACCCTGTCGATGAAAATGTCTAACATATTATGTCACAATAGGCACCAAGCTATTCTTCTAGGTATGGTTGAAAAACAGTGGTGTTTTTTAACTAAGTAAGTATTCAACTGGCATTTCTTCGTTTCGATTCAGTTGTAAATTCTTTCAAATATATTATTTCTGCAAGATTGCATAAAATATTAAATTAAACCTGAAAAAATAATTTTACGTTATTTCCTTTAGATGATAAAATTAAGGAAGAAGACTAACACACATATTTTAAGGGTGTACGTACTTGGGGTAAAATATACAAACATTTTAATTGACTAAAGTTATGCCACGGCATTATATGTGGCATATATATTATTAATTAAGTGCCTTATTAAAACAGCAACTTTAACCCAAATAATTATATATCAATTAGTTTCGGAAAATGAGGAAGCCATACATTAAAATATTCTTCTATGTACCCAAGCTCATCAAAAAAATTGCTTATGCACAGCGCAAATTGCCGTAATATAGATTTAAAACAGCTAACATTTCCTAGCCGAATTTTTTTTTGATATCTTTGAAGCAATGCAAACATTATTTACCATTCTTCGGTTGAAAAGGCAGGAGCGATTTAAAGGAATTAAACAATTTTTATGTTTAGCCTATTTCCTGACATACCTGATTTTTTTAATTCGCCTTGGACCCAACAAAAACACAGTGTCTCTCAGTCGTCTGATGAGGAGCTGGGCAACAGATTGACAGCTCATGAAGGACCTAGGAGAAAATAATACAGAAGAGGATTGGTCAGTCTTTAAATACCTGCTTTATTATGCCGCGTTCACCCCTATAGGTCAGAACTCTCACAAACAGCGATGTGAAGAAATTCAAAAGGTGACTCGGCTAAAATCACGAAGCGTAAGATAGCTACTATATCTCTAAGAGAGCAGGCTTCAACTCTACCAAAAGCAAGGCTCAACTGAAGAAATACTCCTGACTCCACATGAAGTCAGTTAAACAGCAGCATACTGATAACAATAACTGGAAGGACTACTACAATGCTCTTATGACTTTGTACGGGCTTCAATCATTCGGAACATCACCACTGACAAACGTTGATGAAGGTACTACTCTATACTCACTAACAAGAATGCAATCCTGGAAAGATGGGCAGATCATTTCGGCAGTATTCTGAACATGCTATCAATCCAACAACGTTGAAGCCATTGCCCGTATGCCTCAAATCAAAGTAAACAATTATCTGACCAGAAAGCAATCAAGCTCCTTTCAAGCAGCTTCTCAGACTGGGACTTCAGTTCTAACATATTATTTTAACGTAATGTTTCAGACCATGCATGTGGCAGCAGGAACCTAATCCTCAGGAGCTCAAGGATGTCTTCATTGGTCATTTCTACAATAGAAAGAGAAATAGGCAGTCCTGTCACAAACAACAGGGGATCTCTCTTCTAGTCATCGCTGGCAAGATCCTGTGACAACCACCGAGGGATCTCTCTTCAAGAATATTTTTTGCTATCACTATCAGAGGGGTAGCTCTTAAATGTATAGATGCATTCATTTTTCTCGGCAGCATACTATCCAGATCTGCAAACATTGACAACGAATTCGACTTGCGCAAGGCAGCGTTCGAATATCTGCTTGAAAAAGCGTAAAACTTAGACAGTCTATCAACACCATTCGAACACCAATGAACCATGCTGGCAAACTCCCACACATTAAAACACCGCAAAAGTTTAACTAAACACGAATGTTTCCCGTTGTTACCTATTTAAATGATATGTAATGAGACTTATATATTGTATATATATGCACTTTTGTATTCCAACCGTTTACTACTTTTTATTTCAGATAGAGACAGTCAAGTATATAATATGAATAAGTTAATGATATTTCAAACAATGGGTTTAAATTTGGACAAATGCAATCCATTGTGCTGCACCAAAATACAGACATGGATTTTGTATTTTATAATTCAAAACAAAATAAAATAAGAAAATTAAGAAAATTGTTTGTAATAGCTATATAATTGACATTGGTGTTGATATTAATATTAAAATAAAAGGTTATTTATTTACTTAAATGAAAATATAATTTCATTATATTTTTGTTTAGATAAAAGTAAATAAAATATTAAATAACGTTTTTATAGATATACTCGAACGGATATGAACATTTTTACTAAACTTAATCAATATAAATTTTATTATATTATACATTGTGTTTTTTGTTAAATAATTAATTTAATGTTTGAGAACAGCTTGGTATAATTGGAAAAAAAATAATGGTTATTATGTTCACATTATTTTAAAATATACAATTTTTTAAGAAGGCCATATTTTTTATTTATTTAAATAGTAAATGTGATAATAAATCTATTTTAAATAAATTGATTAATTAAAAATACAATAACAAGAAAGCCATATATTTCCAGATTAAAAAAAAAGAAGATTTATATAACTTTTAATCTTGAGCAAGAAGGTCAAATATATAACAGTGAACATATGATATGATGTATTACCATATTTCGTCACTTACAATAACTAAACATATTTGTAAAAAATGTGGAAGAAGAACATATCATACATTATTTTACAACATATTTATTTATTATAATTTATTACATAATAGTAAAGTACTTATTATTTATATGTATATTATATAACAGTATGTAATGGTGAACTTCATGTATATATTTTCAATATAAATATGTATATTTAATGCATGCATTGGTAATATTGCCTTTGATACATATATATATATATATATATCCTGATAATTTAAAATATACGTGAATGACAAAATTTATTTTACAATGCGGATTAAATTTTTTAATGATTAAAAAGCTTATGGTTTTCGAATACATGCTAATGAATAGTTTATTTTTAGAAAACACGTTATGCAAATGTATAATTGTATAAATAAAAAATACATAATTATTTATTTTCGGAGAGCGCTTTCAACCTTTCGGTCATTATCAAGTTATCAATATCATGGAATGAAAATAAGTTCGAACCGAATTTTATACAAATATTACATTTATATTAATTATATTAAAGATACAAATATATTACACAGATCGTAACTAAATTACCGTTTTCAAAATTACCAACAAATAAAATTATGATTAATGATAAATAATTATACTGTCAAAAAACAGTCAACTGTCAAATTACACCGTATAAATATTTTACCAAATATTAATGGTGTATTACATTCATTCCGGTAGGATATATACAGACGTCTTTTATATTAACTTAAATTCATTATTAATCGTTTAGCATTGATACAGATCGAATGGTTGACAGCTCTCTATACGAAGGTATTGTTGGGGAAGTTCAAAGGATTCAAAGTGTCAATATTGCTAATTATTATAAGACTAAAAATTCAAAATGAAAATAGTTTGGATCTGTGCAGCTGGTACTGCAGTATGTGCTCTGAATGCAATGAACGGTGTATTATATAGTAGTATATTCATGCATTGCTTGCATCAGTACCTAATGTATTTTAGTTATTTATTACCACGAGTATCTGCGCTTGATAATTAATGTAGTTGTCCTATATTTACCACCAATTATTATATACCAAATATTATATTCAATAAATTGTAAATAATATTTTATTCCTACATTCTGCAAAGTGGGCGACTCTTATTTTGACATGTGTGTGTTACTTTTTTTTATCATAACAAAATATTTTTAAGTCATGTATTTTTCTTATACTGACTCTTTAGCTCCTTTATACCTTAAATAAAGACATTGTAATTATTAATTCTACGTTAATACATATAAAATAGCGAGCATGTATTTTTTCTACCACCCCACGCAACGTTAAGCCATTGTGTTTTCAAAGAAAATATCACTTAAAATACTGTTTCAATTGGTATAATTCAGTGACTTTCAATAATGGTGATTTTAAGAAATTTTATTCCTCCGATAATAATTAATCCAATTCAAAATCTTGAGATTGTATTGAATTGTTAAGTATAATTATAATTATATTTTCAAAGAAAATATCACTTAGAATAGTTTTTTGTTTTTGTTTTTTGTATTTTGTTTTTTGTATTTTGTTTTTTGTATTTTGTTTTTTGTATTTTGTTTTTTGTATTTTGTTTATTGTTTTTGAAAAAAATTATATTTAAAAAAGTTAATTTAATGCACGTTGTGTATGTCCATAGTGATATTTTATATTTTGGAAAGACAACCTTTCTTAGATATTTAATAAGGCCTTATAGTGCGCGGTTATAACTATATTATATTCAGGATGCTACATCCCCCAAACACCCCTTACCAGGATTTTCGCCAACTGAACATTAATTCGTCGGGTGCATTTGACGAAATACCTTTATTTAATCCCTTCTCAGTTTAATTTGATAAAAGATTAATATAATGTAAACAAATAAATGAATATGTTAAATATGTCTGTACAAACCAATTACAAATATAAAAAAAATTAAGCAGTTCATAAGTTACTTAAAAATATTATTATCGTTTATTTATTTATGATAGAAAGAAGAACTTGTATTTGTCGTGTTGTTGCCTAAATTGTAAATAATGTTACCACTTTACAGTTATTTGTTTTTAATACATCAATCGTATAATTTAAAAATAGCTACACAAGAAATAAATCTGAAAGAAAATTATACAGTATAGTTTACAATTATTTATTTAGAAAAACCTTTAGTATCAAAAGTTATTGTACGTGAAACAAAGTGTATTAATGTCAAAAAGAAATGCAATTCACATAATATGTTATTTTTACTATTTGCAATATCTGTAAACATGGGGATCGTTAGTACAATTAAACACTTCTAAACTAATTGGGATCAATATTAAAAGTAATAAGCCATTACGAAAATATATTTTATTCGTCCATCATTAAAATCATCCATCCATCAAATAGAATATTAAATAAAGTTTTTATAGATATACTCGAACGGATATGAACATTTTTACTTCACTAAATCAATATGATAAATAAATACAAGTAATGGTCGCTGTGAGGAATTTAAAAGAAAAACCATAATAAAATTTTAATTTGTATTTGTATTAATTGTAATAAACTTTAAATTTTATTGTGGTTTTTCTTTTTAATCAATATAAATTTTATTATATTATACATTGTGTTTTTTGTTAAATAATTAATTTAATGTTTGAGAACAGCTTG